>QVAJ01001012.1:0-12142 GCA_003546035.1 Mixornis gularis | reverse complement strand
CGGCGCAGTCCTCACTCAGGTCGGACCCAGCGCCGCGGCGGCGCGGCCCCGGCTCTGCCCGCCCGCCTCCGGCCCCCGTCGGCTGCTCGGGGACGGCGTTTGCGGGGCGCGGGGAGTCGGCGGTGGAGACAGAGGCCAACGAAAGCCGGGGAAGAGCTACACTAGGGAGCCTGTGCTAGGTGCTACCGCCTGTGCAGGATTGTGCAGTTCGGGGCCGAAAACTCATCCTGGTCGGAGGGAAGGAGCGAAGGCATCTGTCTGGGAGCCTTTTGCTCARAAGCAAAGAACTGAAAAACACGAGCACAGGGTCGTCTGGAACAGCCTGGTCCTTGAATGCTCTCGATTCACACCGTCATCTATTTGGGTAGCTGAACAGGGAAACACCACGTACTAGCTGTCAGGAACACATTTGTTTTGGCCGTTTTGAGACTACGGACTGCACTTGTTTGTCTTCCCCGCCACCCCCAAACCGTGCATATACCATAAGTGTGCTCCCAGCGCTTTTTAAGCAAAGTTTGAACGTTCTCTCCTCTGTTAAAGGAGATGTAGAACACATTTTTGTACCGCAAACAATGCACATCTCATTTTCCTTGCAATTTACAATGCTTTCACACCATAACCTTTCTTTTCCCAGAAAAAAAAACCAATTGGGACAGCATCGCATCGGCTGTCTTATTGAAGAGATGGTCCAGGAGGTCTGGCACAGGATGCAGAAGCAGCTTGCTTGTATCTGGTGTATTTGGTGTAGGCCTGGGTGTCCTCGAAGACAGGTGTTGTTTTCCCCTGCCAGCTACATGCTCTGTCTGGGTGCAGGGCGGTTTATGAGATCGAGTTGCTGAGCAATACGTGTTCTCGTGGGCTGTAGAGAGATGTAGTCACCATCGCCCCAGATCCATGCATGTGAATATTTGTTTTTCCTGGGTATCAAAAGGCAGGAACAGAGAGGCTGGGATACCGCGGGCGCAGAGTGAGGCAATGTGTGTGTCCTCTGCGGGTGCTGAGGAATGAGTTTGTGTCGGGGAAGAGCAAAGCGACGTGTTTGCTGTTTGAAGAGCAGAGCGATGCGTGCTGTCATTGGGAGAGGACAGATCCATACCCCATCGAGCGCTGACTGAGGTGTGTGTCAGCCAGTGCAGAGAGATGTGTGCGTCAGGTGGCATGGAGCAATGTGTGTATAGGGAAGCCGCAGAGTGCTGTGTCCATTCGTTGGGCATCAGAATGATCCCTCCATCGGGGAGGACCAAAACGATGCGCTATGATGCACTGAACAATGTTTGTCAGCTGGTGCAGAATGATCTGTGTGTTTGTTGGGCTCAGGAGGTACCGTGTGTTGTAGGGAGCAGAGTGATGTATGTGTCGAGGGGTGCAGAGGGCTCGGTGTGTTGAGACATAAGGCTAACATGGATTGAGAGTGCTGAGTGATGTGTTTCTGGCAGCAGGTGGGGAGTGTGTGGGAACGACAGTGCAGGGTGACAGAGATATGTGACTGTTGTGTGCTGCATGCATCATCGGGCACAGAGTGATCGGTTTGTAAAACAGTGCAGAGTGATGTGCTTTCCTTCGGGAAGGAAGTGTGTAAATCAGCAGATTTACACAGAGATGTGTGTGTGTGTGTGGGAGGAGAGGGACAATGCCTGTGTCATTGGGAGGAAAGAGGTGCGTGTTTCAGGAGGTGCAGAACAGTGGAAGCACCGTTTGCAGGGCAGTGTTGCACCAGCGGAGAGGAGAGACAGACCTGTGTCTGGGGGGTACATGATGATGTTGGCACCAGGGAGTGTAAATCTAATTTGTTTCTCAGGGTGTGCAGTGTTTTTCAGGATCATAGAGCTATGTGTATGTTAGACACACTCTGTGTCTATGTTAGCATATCGTTTAATGGTAAACATATTATGGAACATTTAGAAAGTGAAGGATGTGTAAGCTAAACAAAGCAGAGTACTGAAACACAGCAATGGGCTGTGGAGAGAAGAGGTTGCTATAATAAGTATTCTGTGTTGGGACTCCCGAGCACTTGTAAGGAGACATCAGGTCCCCCTTCTCCCACCTCTTGGTGTGGGAGTGAGTGTGCTGTGCAATTCACTAGATCATAACTTACCAGTTTCATTCTGTGTTTCTTTGGTCGAGCTCACACAAGCTGCAACAGCGCAGTGAGAGGTGAAAAAATTCTGCATTTTCCTGTTCCTGTTTGCCGAGCACGGTGCTGCCCTCCCTGACCTCCTTGCCCGAAGCTCACTGGGTGGTCAGACCCTCCCCTGCTCAGCCAGGGGGAGATGAAGGTGCCCACTGAGATCAGGAGCTCGGCAACAGCGCTCTGCCTAAAGCCGTGGTTAGTTCCGCTCTGGCCCTGGTGCCATGTCCCTCTGTGCTCTTCCCGTGGCCGCGCTCCCAGCTTCTCTCCACGCCCAGCTTTGCAACTGAGATGTTAACTACACACACATTCCCTTGACGAATTTGTATCTGTTTCATGTGGCTGTTCCTTTCTAGAGACAGAGGCGCAGAGGGATGTACACAAGCATCACCAGGGCTTCCAGGCACTGTTCCTTTCAGCAGTCCAAAGCCTCCTCCCAGCCTTCACAACGGGCAGACTGCTCCACTTAGGAGCACACTCCACCCCATCTCCTTCTGTCAGTGGCACACCCGTGCACAGATTTGGCCATGAAACCACACTAATTGCCTGATCAACACAGCAGTTATCACTAGTTGATCTTCTGTGTTATCCTTAGCTTTCCAAGAACAGTTACATACAGCCTCTTAAGGTGAAAATATCTTGGCACAGGATGGGGAGATAATTCCTCTTCTGAGTGACGGTATGAAGTGCTTTCTCTTTTCAGAACTATGGTAACCATCACCGACATAAACAAATATTTTACCAACCAGCTTAATACTTTTATCTAGAAAAGTTTCACGGCCCCAGGATATTTTTGGGGTTTTTTTTTGAGATGAGGAGAATCTAAATTAAAACACTCTTCTTGATGGATTTTTGCAGACAGATCGTCTCTCTGTCACTGATTACCTGTTAAAGTCTTCTCCCTAATATGCACAGGTGGATATGGTATTTTAGATGGGGAAAAAGGCTAAGTGCAATGGAAAAAGATAGTGAGTAACCATTGAAATCACCACCAGAAGGCATGGTTAAAAACAAAAAACAGACAAAGAAACCCCCCAAAACCACCACCAACAAAGAAACCCTCAACACACAAATACCCACAACCCCCCAAAAAACCCCAATGAACAAACAAGACCTCATCACCACAACAATAAAAAAACACACACTAATAAACCAATCCCAAATCGACCCCAGCAGTATGAATCAGATTTTCTTTGGAAGTTGCTTATCAAACTGTATCTCTAAGGAGCAAAACCACAAGAGCCCCCACTGTTTCAGTTAGTTTGTTGTCTTTCTAGAAAAAAATCATTGAAGAGCTGTAAACGAGTAAGCTGAATGCACTGCTCAGGGTGGATGTACCAACATGACATCAAGGAAATGGGAACAGCAAACACAAAGAAAAACATTTGCACATTTCAGACAGGGATTTTAACACCCTTTTGTTCTTGCAAAATATTATCTTTCCCTCAGGAGCAGCCCACAGAGAGATTTGACAAGTCTGTTCCTCTACTAACTTCTTCTGTGCTTTCAGATTTATGGAACAACTGATTCCCTGAACACAGAATGACATTTGGACGGGAAGTTGGGCCCTCTGCCTGGTTCCACATGATCGAAAATCCGAACCTGGGCCAGAAGTGCAGAGCAAAAATGTATCACAACAACAATGTGCAGGCAGATTTCATTGCAGTTCTGCTTGTACTTCTGCCTCCAAGAAGACTCTGTTCCCATTAGGGAAACATACTTCTTGTTGGTTGGACATTCTTTCTCCCTTTTCATTTGCCAGACTTGAGGGTAATTTGTTTTTCAAGTTTTCTCAAACTTGAAACTCTGCACTCTCCCTGCTGTTTTTAACACCTTGACTTTGGGGTTGCATTCAGTCTCAGGTTTTACCTTCCATGTTGTGCCTGTGCATCTCTAACTCCACTGGTTCCACTTTCCTGGCTCAACCTCATACCTGTCCCATCCCAGCAGATTTGCCCAGTGATCCAGGATGGTGTGGCTGTGCCCAGTCACTGTCACCATCCCAGCCCCACTCACCATGTGCATTAAATATTAAAAAGAATTGTAGTAATTCAACTGATTGATTGATTGATTGATCTGAACTGATTCTTGAAATTATCCTTTAACTGAGCTCAGAAGTTATCAAAAAACTGTGTGGTCTTGAATGTTCAAGGAACTATTTCTCTCTTGCTTTGAACAAAAATAAAACTGTTGAAAAAAATCTGAGTATTTCTGTAAGAAGGTTATTAAAAAAAAAGAGCAAGCTGTATCTATGTAGGACCTAAATTTCCTGCCTAATGCCTACTATAACTCTCCACATGGATCTTTTCTTTTAAGAGATTGCTGCTCTATCTGGGGCCTTTAACTCTCTATGAATACAAAAAACTTCTGTCTTGGAGAGGAGTCCTTTGCTGTAAACTGATCATTATGTAATTGTAAGTTCTTTCCTATTGAGAYATGAAGTTTTTTTACTTATGTAACAATGTATTACRGTTTAGAATATCATAATAAATCCGTTTTTAAATAAAATCCATCATGCATGGACAAAAGATGTCTTTCAAATCACACAGTCTGCAATTACATCAAGTGCAGGTTTGAGTTGCCGTGAATAATTCTGTGACTTTTGTTATGGGTTTTTTTTCATACCAGAAGCACCCAAAAGTCAGAACGGATATATCTGCACAATATATATGAAGTATCACTGCTCAGTAGTACAAGCATGATGAAAGGCTTGGGAAAGTATTGAAGTTACTGTGCAGACTTGGGCACCCCCAGGTGAAAAACATGGTAATGGGGCTTTGCAGCTACAGGCTTCATGCATGACTTGATCACCCTATTTGAACCATGCATATAATAGCCTGCACTCCTGCCTCCTCAGCTGCATCTGTGAGATGGATGTCTCCATACATCCTCCTAAGCAAACACTGAAAAGTCAGTCAGAGTTATAGTTCACTCRGTGAGGTTAATCACAAGACTGAAGTGCTGAAATTGATGGCTATAAACTGTTCAGAAGGCTCAGGAAAGAAGGGTGAGGGCAGGTTGTCTTCTATGGAAAAAAAAAAGAAAAAAGTGGATTGATTGCAAAGAAACAGTTCTTTGCAAACGGTTCTCAGAAAAACAGTGATGAACAGCTGAGAGCTTCTGGGTGCAAAACTAGAGTCCAAGCCAAAAAAGGAGACCGTGTGGTGGTATTTATGAGGCCACCCAAACAAAAGGAGGATGCTGCTGAAGCTTCTTTCTTCAACTACAGSTGCCATCATATTCACAGGCTCCTGTTGGGGAACATCAATCAACCTGACATATGCTAGAAACATGGCAAAGAAAGTCATGAGTTAGCCAGGAGACTCCTAGAGCGTGTTGAAGATAATTTTTTTATCCAGGTGAAAGAAAGTTCAACAGGAGGAGAAGCACTACTGTGGTGGTTTTACATTCACTGAATTTTGTTTGCCAGTTGAGAGATAGGATTTTGAGAGAAAAAAGCAAAACAGGCTCAACTTAAAAGTAAACAGATAGTTTACTAACACACAGTAAGGAAAAAAAAAAAGAAAAGGAAAAGAAAATGAAACTTTCAAAACTTTTCACAAGTGTTTACTTTTTTACAAACAACACAGAGACAAAACTTGTGACGTTCACTCAGTTTCACCATTTAAATATAGTTTTTCATCAGTTTTTTAGGAGAGGAGTCTCTTGTTTACTATGGAATTTTCTTTACTAACAACTTAGAAAAGTTTTTTTGTGGGTCAGGACTTTTACAGAAACAGCCACCGGGGGAAACTTGCTTCTATGTAGTTTCTTCCTATTAGGAGTTTTCCAAGTTGCTCATGGGTTATGGAACTCAGGCCTCTAGGGTGTTACTTTTTAAAGATAAGCAACTTCAAGGCAAAGGATTTTTTATCTCAAGGAATAGAGATGTCTTTTTACTTCTTTTATTGGTGTAGGAGCTTTTCATTTTTTTCTCCTTGTTCAGGCATTTCATGGGACTAGAAGAATCACAGATTCTAATGCAATACAGTCTATCACAAACACCTACCTTTGCTCAAAAATCAAGAAATAATTTCTCCAAATGCATATTTTTCTATGATTTAAAGGATAATTTACTTATAAAATTCATTTCTATGGCTCAAACAAGAAAGTCTAGCTAGCAGGCAACTCCTTCATCCTTCCTCTAATTATTCTTTCTTCACTCTTTCTATCTGATTGTTATGCTAAGTCTTTTCTATGCTCAATCACTTTGTTCTCGCTCTGGGAAGAGGCAGTGCTTTGGAAGTCCCATCTCCTGGCAGGAAAGAGTTAAAGCTTGCCAAGGCCTGCGGTGGTCACGTGGTCTCTGCCGGGTGGCAGCCAGGATTTTCAAAACCCGCAGGAAGGGGAAAAAACTCCGGCAGGCAGATCTCAAAGCAGCCCAGCTGATGAAAGGCTCCTTGCCCCCACCCCTCGGTCTCATTCAGGGTGGGCCCAGCTCAGAGGAGCTGCAGGCTCCCGGCTCCCCTCCCCCTGCTGGGGAAAGGGCCCAGGCCCACGGCCAGGCCTTGGGCCAGCTCCCCCCCATAGGGGAGCAGCAGGGTGTTTTCCAGCTGCTAAAAACCGATCCGGGCCAGGATGGGGGCACATCATCCCCTCTCCCGGCCTGGGAGTCACCTGGCCAGGCGGGCCTCCTGTGAAAGCCCGGGCCCAAGCAGGCCGGGCCATCCCAGCCCCCTCCAAAGGAGAGAGCCAGGACCGCCTTACCTCCTGTGAAAGTGGAAGGAAGAGAGAGTGATCCCGGCCTTCCTTCTAACTTTTAAGGCTGTGTGGCCCAGAGGTGCATCTCTGCATGCAATTGGCTATTTTCATTGTCAGTTCAAAAGAAATCACCAATTGCTCCTCACCATCTGTGCTAAACCAACACAACTACTCAACCTGTTCTTGCCAACAAAAACTAGCTAATTGAAGAGGTCAAGAATAGTGGTAACGTGGGCTGCTGCCTGAGCCCAGACCTCTCACAGATTTGAGGGATATGGGCCATGCAAACCAGAGAGACAAGATATTTAATTTAGTAAACATTCAGTTGCTTAAGAAAACAGGATATGGAAACCCCTTGGAAACTGCCCTCAGGGATCAAGGAGGACAGGCCTGAAAGTTATTTAAGGTCTCTCTCCTATCTCCTAAGTCTGTGAAACTTAAGGGATAGACTGTCTCTTATCCTTATAGGTCCCTCTCCTACTGTAAGAAAAGATTGGGTTCGAGACCATTTGAGGAACCTGACTATACACCAGCCCATGGCACCTAAGAGGATTCATCCCAGGGTCTTCAGGGAATTAGCAGATATAGTTGCAATACAGATATTGTTTAATATTTTCATCAATAAATAGTGGGATCGAGTACACCCTCAGCAAGTTTGTGGGTAACACCATGCTCAGTGATGCCATTGATTCACTGGAGATAAGGGATACAATGCAGAAGGACTTTGACAGGCTGGAGGAGCGGACCCATGTGAATCTCATGAAGCTCAACAATGTCAAATACACGGCCCTGCACCCAGGTCAGGGCCGTTCCAAATATCAGTACAGACTGCAGGATGAACTGATTGCAAGCAGAACCTGCATAGAAATCTTCAGAGATATGGGTGAATGAAAATTTGGAAATGAGGTGGCAATGTGCATTTGCTGCTCAGAAAGCCAGTTGTATCCTGGGCTGCATAAAAGAAAGAACAGCTAGCATGATTCCCTTCATTCACGTCACTGTAATGAGACCTCACCTGAAGTACTGCATCTACCTCTGGGGTCCCTAGTACAAGAAAGACATGGAGGAGGTCCACAGGAGGGCCATGAAATGATCAGGGAGCTAGAACACCTCTCCCTTGAAGAAAGGCTGGGAGAGAAGTGGTTGTTAGGCCTGGAGAAGACAAGGCCCTGGGCAGACCTCAATGTGGTCTTTTGATATATGAAGACCACACATAAGAAAGACAGACAAAGA
Organism: Mixornis gularis; assembly: GCA_003546035.1. NCBI lineage: Eukaryota > Metazoa > Chordata > Aves > Passeriformes > Timaliidae > Mixornis > Mixornis gularis. The sequence goes on along the minus strand of QVAJ01001012.1, from coordinate 4,080 downwards.
CCACAGCCTGTAGTGACAAGGCAAGGGGCAAGTTTTTAAAAGTGAAAGAAGTTAGATTTAGATAGGTTCCAAGGAAGAAATTTTTCATTATGAAGTTGGACATGCTGGAACAAGTTGCCAAGAGAAGTTTTTGATGCCTTCAATAGAAGATTTCAAAGCCACGTGGGATAAGTTTTTGAGCAACCTTGTGTAGTGAAGGGTGTCCTTGCCCATGACAATGATGTTGGTCTAGATAATCTTTGAAGGACCCTTCCAACACAAATCATGCTATGATTCTGTAGTGCACCAAGTCACATGGGCTCGTAGGAAGGACCTTCCTGAAAGCACTTATCCAAACCAGAATAGGAGAAAAGGGGGTTCTTGAATTCCTGACTGAACTTTGGAAAAAATTCACAGAATCATAGCATCATAAAACATGCTGAGTTGGATGGGATCAGTTCCAATTGCCGGCCATGTGCAGGACACCCCAAGAGTCACATCCTGTGCCTCAGTGTATTGTCCAAATGCTTCTTGAGCTCTGTCAGGCTGGTGCTGTGACTTCCCTGGGGAGCCTGTTCCAGTGCCCAACCACCCTCTGGGTGAAAAACTTTTTCCTGACATCCAACCTAAACCTCCCCTGACTCAGATTCATAGCATTTCCTTGAGTCCTGTCACTGGTCACAGGATTGTAGAGATCAGTGCCTGCCCCTGCTCTTCCCCTCATGAGGAAGCTGCAGACTGTGATGAGTTCTCCCCTCAGTCTCCTGTCCTCCAGGCTGAACAGACCAAGTGACCTCAGCTGCTCCTCATAAGGTTCCCCTCCAGACCCTTCACCATTCTTGTGGCCCTTCTTCAGATGCTCTCTAATCACTTAATGCCTTCTTTATACTGTGGCACCAAAACTGCCCCCAGCACTCATGGTGATGCTTCCCTAGTGCACAGCAGAGGGGACAATCCCTTCCGTTGCCCAGCTGGTGATGCTGTTCCTGATGCACGCCAGGACAGGGTTGGCCCTCCTGGCTGCCAGAGCACTGCTGGTGCACATTCAACTTGCCATCAAGCAAGTCCCTTTCCATGGCACTGCTTTCCAGCATCTCATTCACCAGTCTGTACACACAACCAGGATTGCCTGGTCTGAGGTGCAATTACAGCACTTGCCCTTGTTAAACTTCATATGGTTTATGATTGCCCATCTCTCTAATTCGTTGGGGTCTCTGCAGGGCCTCTCTGCACTTGAAGGAGTTGACAACTCCTTCCAGTTTAGTGTAACTGGAAAACTTAGTATTCCTTTGAGCCCTGCATCCAAGTTGCTAATGAAGATAGTGAAGAGAATTCGGTGAGGATGGAGCCCTGCAGAACACCACTAGCAACAGCCTGAGGTTACCCCAGTCACTCTAACTCTTTGTGCCTGACATGTGAGAACCAGTCTAACTGAAATATTGGGTCCTTGCAGAAGGGAGTGTCTGATTACAATTACCCTTCTTTTCCTCAAAACAGAGGAGGTCTTGAGTGGGGCACAGATGGTGTTTGTTTAGGAGGCCCCTCTATCCCAGAAGGGCTCACCTCATCAGGTGTATGGTTTTCTACTTCCAGAGCTTCGTACCTGTTGTAGAAGGTGCCAGTCCTACTTGTTATGTTTTCAGAAGGAGGATGAAGCCTCTTCCTGGTCCACCACTTCCAAATATCTCTGTCCACTGTGTTTAAAAAGTGTTCTGTTACCAGAAAGATCAAGGAAATCACTACCTCTGCTCCTGATCTTTCAACAAATCATCCTAAGGCCAACTGGTATTTAATAAATGGTCTCTCAGCTTGACAACTTTTTTTAAGGGGAAAATAGAAGACAGAAGTAGTTTTGTTTTTACTGAGCACATCATAATATTTGAAGCAATTAATTTTTTTAAAGTAAGTTCACCCATTAATTAAAGGAATTAAGCTTATTTCTCCTTCCCTCCTCCACTGGAAAACCTTTGCAAGATCTCTTTCCACTTCCTTCTTTGCTTAGCCTAAAACTGACTGTATGTGGCTGTGAAAAACAAAATTTTTAAAGTCCAGATAGGTGGTCAAAGTTTTGGGGGACCAGGAAAAGGAACTTTTAGGAAAGCACATAGAATGCTCCGGGAATGTGCTGCTACATCAGGTGTTTGGAAGTAGGATAAGGCCTAGCCTAAACCCAGGAAAATGCATTTGCAAAGATTCAAAAGTATTTAAAGGTAAAGGAACAAGAGACCCCGAGTGATTAGAATGGATTAAGATACAGAATTTGAAGGAAATATTTATGCTACAGAATTATCACCCAGAAAATTCTCCCCAGTGGTGTGTATCCTTACCAAAAGATTCACGTCTGTGCCAATGTAGTTCACAAACTGAAATTCACAGCGGATTCAGCAGGTGAAACTACCACAAAATACAGCATCAGGACAAGACCAAATCCACATAATCTTCTGTTTTTATCTTCTCTCACATGATGGTATTCTGCTGGTTGTCTTCCCTAGAAAAAAGCGTCTCTGAAATGTCACCACATCTCTTGACAGTCTTTAAGTACATCCCAGTCAAGATAGTCTAATACCACTGACAAGTTCATAAAACTGACCCCACCATCATCAAACCTTCACAAGACAGTGTATGATACTCTGTTATCAAAAGATAAAGTGAAAGAAGCCAAATAACTGCATTTACAATCACGTGAATCGATCACCTGGGTCCCCAATTCTTTCCAACAGTGTACTACAACTGTTCAAACATGACTATCCAGTTGCTATCTGACTAATCTCAAGAAAAAATGTTTTTTATGTATATTCAATTTATCCCACATCACAATAGTCATACTTTGGAAAAGGCCATGCCATTGCTTCTCTCAGTAGTTCTGAGGAGAAGATCGTTTCCTTAAATCACTTGAAATTTATAATTCTATTAAAGATATGCCTGCAGATTTATGTGTTTTTCATAATAAAAACATGTACATTGTCTTTTGAATTTTTTTTCCTTTTTGTAAAATTGATGATTGTGGCTGGAAAAATTCCTGAATTATAATGTAAAAGTAAGCAGAAAACAAACAGTATTTTAAGAACATACAAATGAGTAGGTTTATCTACTGTGCATCATGAAAATAACAATTTTTGAGAAAAAAATGCGAATATAGTTCATTAAAATATTAATACAAAGACACAGAAAACCCAGGGGACAGAGAAGCAACTTCTATATATTATTCTGGGATTTTAAAGATAGCTGATTATTTAAGAGAGCCACTTTTCAGGTTAATGTTTCTTGTAGAAAATGTCTTTCTTTTACTTTTTACCAAGTCCTACTAAGCTAAATAGGGCACTATGTCCAAAGGTTTCACTATTTTGAAAAGATGAAGTTGTGTTATGGAAAACAACTCATAACCCAGATACCGAGCCGAGTGACTACCTTGTGTTACTTTCACCTTTTCAAAGCTAATTTACGCTAAGGTAAGGTCTCGAGATTACTCCCATTTTGCAGCAGCTCGATAAAACACCCTCCCAGGAACGTGCATCCGATGTCACTGAGACAGTGGTGTCAGAAGCAAAGTTTTGATTCAAAAGGAGAAATAAAAATCTTAAGATCCAGCTCAGCGTGCAATCGACAAATTCGGGGGCTATTGACTTGCCTGAAACGCATTTCAAGTCTCGGTTGAAAGAAATGTCGCAAGACAAAATTATTCTCTGTCCTCAGCAAGAACGACAAGAAACGGAGTGCCGCGGGCCAGTTTTTTTTTAAAGTAAAAAACACTTCTTTGAGAGGGAATTAACACAAGGCGAGCGGCAGGGAGCGGGGCAGGGGGCAGGGCGGACTCGGGAGCGCACGGAGCAGCGCCCGCCGCACTGTTATAAAATGAATCGCCGCCAGCACAGCGCTGCAATATCTTGAGGCCGCACCCGCGGCTGAGGCAGCGCCGGCAGTCCCGGCCCCCGCCGCCAAGAAGCCGAAGAAGGCGGCGAGCGGCTCCAAAGCCCGCAAGCCCGTGGGGCCCAGCGTCACCGAGCTGATCACCAAGGCCGTGTCCGCCTCCAAGGAGCGCAAGGGGCTCTCCCTCGCCGCGCTCAAGAAGGCGCTGGCCGCCGGCGGCTACGATGTGGAGAA
>QVAJ01001010.1:8756-27712 GCA_003546035.1 Mixornis gularis | reverse complement strand
GACTTGCTCCTCAGTGGTCCAGACTGGTCAAATTCTGTAATAATGTAGTTATTACAATGGCCCAGACGGGTTACATTTTATAATTTTTGTCGCTATCACATTTCAGTTTAAAGTTATAATTGGGATTAATTATATTTGAAAGGCCTTCAGGCCAGCTGCTAGCCACTACAACCAGCCCCATTCCCCAAGAGTTTGTTGTTGTGATTTCATGGATACTTCACAGACAACTTTATACCTCAGTTGTGACATCTATGCGATGAGAAGGTGTAACACCTGTACTCTCAGAGCAGGCAATATTAAACTACACCACAGGGCAAGAATTGCTCTGAACAAGTGACAAAACTGTCATTAATGACATGTTGCAACCCAGACCTCAGGGAACACTGTGCTGAATAGTTATGTCTCCATGGGAATGTTACACGTGTGACTGTTTGCCCACAGCTCGCGATGTKAGCTGGTGGGGAATGTGGGATCTGCACACAGATGTGGCCCAGAAGTTCAAATCCTTGATGTGTTACTGTCTCCTGCCAGCCAATGGAGAAGGAATGACTGAGAGTCTGAAGAAGAAATGAAAAAAAAAAGTTTTAGGGGCAAGTTTCTTTTTAATGAAATTCTGTGATTGACTATTTAATTGAGAAATTAAAACTAATTTAGCTGGAAATAGGATTTTGAAGTGAATTGCTGTAAGACAACCCTTTACAGTGGATTAATCTTTTACTCMTTTCTATTCTGGATTTCCATTGTTTTGTTAGTGCAACAGAAAAATAAATCTCTTCTGTAGAGAGAAATTACCCTGACARTGAGGTTGAAATGTGCCTGGAATCACAATCGCCTATTATATCTGAGCTGATTGTGGTACTTTATCAAATTTCTCATGCAAATAGATACTTTCTCCAATATCTATTTGAAACAGGCTTCTGTGCTTATTGACTAGAACATTAACAGAGGCAAAGGTAAAAGGGATATAGACATAACCAAAGCCTTTTTGATTCTTTTTGATCTTGTTTGATTTTGATCTTGTTTTCTCTGGTGCTCAGTCTCTGAAGTGAAAAAGGTGTAATAAAAGGTCTTTTTCAAAACCTATTCACTCTCAAGGGTTTAGGCGCTGAGTTCTGTCCAGTTCCTTTCCTAATTTTCATTAAAATAGTGAAAAAAAATTTGAAGTGCATTTGTTTCCTTAGCTTGTAAACAGATGAACTTGAAGGCCTTTCAAAAGGTGTTAGCAATTGGAGTTGCTACTTCTGAATTTTTTGAGATTTTCCAGGTAACATCAGAAACTGTTTACGTTCAGTTCACGTCTGTTAATTTGTAGGTTTCTGATTTCCACGTAACTTGAATAACRTTAAGAGGCATTGTTGGCATTCAACAAATTATTGCTTCTTCTCACTGCAAGGCTATCTCTCCATCTCCAAAAGGACTCCCTTCTGAGTAGATTTAGGCAGGAAAATGTGCTAAAGCACAGCTTTGGATGTCTCAAACACTTCACTCCCATGCTATGGAACCCTTCCAGCTTGCTGGCGTATGCTCAGTTGTAATCCAGGGAAATCACTGCAACAGCCAAAGGCATATTTCCACGATGATGCYTTATGCCTGAACAAGGACAATCCTTTGGAGCGCTCTCTGAATCCGCTGTCTTATGGAACCAAGTATTTATAAATGYGACACTGAAATAATATCTCAATTTGGCTCTCTTTTCTGACTCACTTCTGCAGTATGGCTGGGAAGGAAGAATGAAATGTTTGCATGCTGACAAATATTACAATCTAAGAAGCTCCATCCAACCTGAGAGCCCCAGGCTTTTCTCCCACTAAATTTTCAGGATTTCCTCAGTGCTATAATGACTGGTAGAAATCTCAGGCATCTGTGATTAGCATGGCAGTCATTCTGTGAATCCTTGCAGCCATCCAGATGACCCCATTCCTAATCTACAAGTTGGGGTAAACAGGACCCTGAATCCATGCCATGCCCTTTATGCAATCTGTGTGTGACCAAACATGGATTTCTAAAATTTATTTATTTATTTATGCACGTGTTTTACCATACACATACATACGTRCATACGAATACTTCAGATTGATATTTTATATCTAAAATCAAGTTCATTTTTTCTCCCCCTGAATAATAATTGTGAAAGCAGTGAAATTTTGGAACAGGTGGAGCGTATTAAGCTGTGGAGGTTCAAAGAGAGGCAATGATATTCAACTTGGTAGGAAAGCAAGGGTTTTTTAACTTCAGCTTTTAGAGTTGTATGTAGCTGTTCTTTCCCTGCCTTTCTTCACACTGAGTCTGTGGTTGCCTGAGGCACAGAGGAAAGTTGGGGTATCAGAAACCTGTGCTGCAGGATGAGGAGGATCCTTTGATGGAGACATCAAGATATAATGCCTCCTTCTTTTGCAATTTTGTTGAAATTTGATAATTTAATTTTTTTTTAACATCCTGGGAATTTCTTATTTAACTTTTCCCCATAAAATTCACCAATTGCTTCAAAATCAAACTAGCCAAGACCCTTTATTAGTAATAGCAGAGTTCATCAGGAAGCTGCAACTAAATGCAGAGAATAATGTATGCACCAAAGTAGGTTTAAAACCAAAAACTCCTAAATCTTCAAGGTCAGGGAGTGCTACCATTTAGAAAACTTTCTCAGTTAATACCCTGACTTTTGCATGCAAACTACAGAAAGCTGCTACCATCACATCATCATTTTTCCACTTTTTGTAAAATGTATAGATTCTGGCCTTTTCCGTGGCAAAACTCTGAAAGAACTTGGTTTTCATGGGTTTTGAAATTAAACCTGCTGACTTCTTAGTGTGAAATTATATTTTTATTTAAAAATTGAGTTAGTCTTAAAGGCATTTAAAAAGTCTCTAAATTAGTTATACTGTTATAAAATTAAACAGGTTTTTTTTCCTATCTGAAAGAAATGGTGCAGGTTGACCGGAAATTAACTTTTTATTGTTGAAAAGTTTTACACGGCTTTTTTGTGGTTAAACCAAATATATAGAAAACCTAGTTCTGCCCACTAAGTTGCAATAGTAATAACAATAACAACAATACACAAATAGCTTTCCTTGCCCCTATCTTTTCCTATAGGATCCCTGGTCCTGTGAAACCAGCTTTTCGGTGGTGATCACTAATTACATCCTCACATGAGGCTCGGATGTTTGGACTTGCAGATACACTGAGAATGACTGGAATCAAGCTCGGCTCTGTGTATTCRTTTTTTGATTTGTTCACTGGACGGAGGCTATTTATTTAAAAATAGGTWCAGTACCATTGGTAATAATGTCACAGAGGCCCTATGTGAAAAGCTAATTGCTCTGGTTTCAGAAGAAATGTGAGCAGCAGGCAATAAAGAGAGATGGGGGCAGAGGGGGGAGAAGGAGGAAGGGTGTCCATGAGGGGTGTCCTGTGTGCAGAGGCCTTCTGAGGCACCCTGTGGAAAACCTGCTTGTGATCAGATGTTTAAAAAGTGTGTCTTCATGTATGTGTGTAAGGGAAATGAATTCAGATCCCCCTCTATGCCTTCAATTCTACACATCCCAACTGCTGGCTGCCTGCTGCTCTGCCTTGGATATGCTCTGACTTTTAGTATGTTTGTGTGTGTTTTCTGAAGTTGAGGGAAAGAAAATCAAACTCTAGAATCACAGAATCAGCTGAGATGGAAGGGACACACAAGGATCATTGAGTACTCCTGGCCCTGCYCAGGACATCCCAGCAATCCCASCCTGTGCATCCCTTGGAGCATTGTCCAAATGCTCCCAGAGCTCTGGCAGTCTTGGGGCTGTGACCATTCCCTGGGGAGCCTGTTCACTGCCCAGCACCCTCTGGGTGAAGAACCTTCKMCTGATATCCTTCCTAACCCTCCCCTGACACAGCTCCAGCCATTCTCTGGATGCTGTCCCTAGTCTCACAGAGCAGATCTCAGGGCCTGTCTGTGTGCTGCTCCTAAGGAGGGTGTTGAGGAGCACAATGAGCTCTGMCCTCAGTCTTCTCTTCTCCAGCTGAACAGACCAAATGCCCTCAGCTGTTCCTCACATGGCCTCCAGACCCTTCACCATGCTCGTGGCCTCCTTTGTAAGCTCTTTAACAGTTTAATGTCTTTTTTACATCATGGTGCTCAAAGCTGCTCCAGAACTTGAGGTGAGAGTGCCCCAGCACAGAGCAAAGCCGGACAATCCCCTTCCTGCTGACTGTCTCATTCTCATCTAGCCCAACCCAGTTTCCAGATCCCAAACTTCAGATTCGGGATGTACACAGCCTGGCTGTCCTCCGCCAACAGGCGCGAAGCCTTCCCGAGGTGGGAACACACTTGGTGGCAACAAGCAGATGGTGAGTTTGTTGGCAGTTCAGCCCTGGCAACTCCGTGAGACGAAATGAGGCTGAAGCTTTGGTGATTTTTCAGTTCTCRTGTCGTAACTCTTCTGCTGATGGCAAAAACAATATGGGATCATGAAAAGCACCTACTGCCCTCTTCCAGCTGCCACCCTCACACAGAAAGTAGCAGCTTCTCAAAAAGATTAGCAGAGAAAAAACACATTCCCGTTCACAAGCCCACATTTTCTGAAGCAAGTAAATTATCCTGTCTGAAGATTTTAATCTGAAAAAACATAATCTCCTGGAAGGAAGACATCTAACATCTATCCAGATGGTTAAAGCGAGGCATGGTCCTGAAAGCAGCCACAAGCAGGGCTCTGTGCAGRCATTACTGAGCAATTTCAATAATTGTTGGTATTATCAGCCCTGCCTCCACAAGAATTGAATACATAATGTGAGATTACAGAACAGCACTGTTATTCAGCTGCTGCTGAGACATGGGGAGAGACTAGTGTTATTATGCATTTCAATTATGGGGCAGGAAGATTAATGATGTGCAAATTAGCTCCATTCTATTATGAGTAATTTTTGCTTTCATTTGCCACTATCACCCCCAATGCCAACATTGCCTTACATCTATGATGTTCAAATGGTATATTAAATACCAAATTACATATCAACTCACCTAATTTTCCATGCTGAAAGGCATTGAACACAGGGAAAGTTTTTGCTTCTGTGAACCTCTGCTGCCCCTGTGTCAACTATTGCTATCAGAAAACATTCTCAACGTGCAGCTTGCTTTAAGTTGCAGGGCTTTGGGACCATCTATTATTCTTTAGCTTTTCAATTAGAGACAAAGTATTAACTCAGTCTGCAGGTTGCTCTGCCTTCTTGGTAATTCTCACTGTATCATTATCATATAATCATTTTTTGTTTGCCACGTTCCTCATGGCAAAGGGATTTTTATCCTGGGGGATTGTTAAAAAGATTACTGCTTTGACTGTCACAATGTAGTATTTCTTCCACCAGGCACTTTTTACCTTGTAATGCATCTACGAAGTGTCAGCAGTCACTTCCTTCACTCTCTGATTATGTTGTCTGTAGCAAACACATTTTCTCATTAGTCTCACTGTTAAACCATTATTTTTTTTACTTTTAATATCATGGCGGATAATGTGACTCCACATATACAAAGTTGGATAGTTCCTTAGTTTTTGGTTCTAACTTTCCTTTGTAAAGAAGTGTCTTGCTTTTTGAAAATAATAATTAATTTCACTGGGACCACGTAGGCATAAGGACTACTCAACCCAGTTGAGGGTAGCAACATCTGCTTCCTTATGCTATCAGTTTTGAAACAAATAAAAAGAGTTATCTGATCCATATCCTCCATGTCATAAGGGGAAAGGGAATGCTTTAGATGTTAGTGTGTCTTTCTCAGCTCTGATATTTTTGTCCTGAGCATTTTTGTACCCTGCTGCCAGAATTACCTGGGTGCTGGCAGTGGGTGAGCCCCTCTTAGCCCCAGCTTGCTTTGGATGCTTCATACCTGCTGCACAGCATCTCTCCTCACCTCTGGARCTGACAGGATTCCATGATGGATCTTGGGATTTCCTTTGCCTCTGCTCCCTCCGATCCAACATCTCTCACACAAAACCTCTGTGCGGCTGCTTGGCCCCTGGCTGGGTTTGTCCCTGTGCTCCTCGTCCCTTCCTGCTCTCCCTTGGTGTCAGGAGCTGCTGGACTTGAGGATGGGGCTGCACCTCCCCAGAATAAATAACACCCCAGGGAGCACAGGGGTGTGGGGCAATGTGGGTKCTCTGCCCCTCAGCCCACCCTTGGGCTGGGATGTTGCACTGGTTTGGTGAGGTTTAAAATGGCAGAGTTGCAGCACAGGTCAGAGTGTGTACACATCACAGCTCAGGAATTCTCGCAGGACTCAAAGCATGAAGGTGCTGAGCTAAAAACGTGCCAGCTCTTCTGTAATTCGAGGTAATGACTTTTAAAAGGCTCTGACCAAGTTTAAAGGCCTTTTTCAACCCACCTGTCTGTGGGTAGTGCAGCTTTTGAAATGGCTCTGACTCATCTAAAAGTCACACTTCTAAGGGGCAGCGGAGGAGAAGAATAATATCTCCTGGTACTTCTTTTATGCATTAGACATAAGACTATCATTAAGGCAAGAAAGTGTTAGCTCAGGGAAATATGGGATGTAGTTAAGGCAATTTTTTAATGAAAATGGTTTTAGGCTGTGAACAATTCAGCAGTATCTACCTTAAACACTGAATCAGAAGTGATAGTGAACGTAATGCTTTTTCTTAATAAAAATGACCTGGATTTAATACTTAATTTTAACTTTATAGAATGCAAAAAATTGTATTTTATTGCCCTGGCTATAGTAAGTTCTGTACTAGGATTTTGCTAAAATGATCTGCTAAAGAAGGAAATATTTTCCATTTGTAAGATGTGCTGCTGCCAGAAGTTTTAGAAATATGCTTCCACCGATGTTTATGCCTCATGGAGGTACTTTGGTTACAGTTGCCAGTTTAGAATCTCATTTACACTGTGCTGTGACGATCTGAACTACCTGCTGCTTCTCAGTGTATGTTTTGCCTAAAGAATGGTTTGCAGCAGCTGTTTGTATGGTAGGAGATGGCTGAAAATGTGTGTAACCTCTCTGAATTCAAGAGCAAAGAGTGTAATATCTTGAGTAATAACATCTTGAAGTTGTTTGCAAAAACCCAGAGAATGAAAACTCTCAATATGCACATTTCCTTTAGTCACCTGCTGGACAAACTTTTTCTCCTTTGGTTTTCACCTGAGGCTGGATGTGAGCATTGTCATAACTGCCTGTTAATCTGAAGTAAGCAGCAGCTGGCTGTCAGTCAGGAGTTATAATTCAATGCTTGTAGAATTTAATTTCTGTTTCTTCTTTAAGTTCAGTCAGTGTTTAAAAGTCCTACAGGCTGCATGGTGACACATGACATTCCCTTCATCAATGGATGTCGTGTTGTCAGAGCTTTGTCTTCTCTTGTCAGTAATGGAAACTCATTTTTGTTACTGCTGCTTGTTTCTTTGGGCCCTGAGGGACCAAACCAATTGAAGAAAGTGAGTTACACTATGCATTTATGAGTTTTATTTGCAGCCTAATTATGAGTGGATATAAGGTAGATTTAGTTTTATGAATAGTACAGTCTCTAAAAAGAAATTTGAGTGGGCATCAGATCACAACCTTTATCCAGCAGTGCTGATACCCAAAATCTGGACTATTGGGGAGACTAGAGAGAAAACAGATTGTGGTGGTCAGAGGCAGGGCTGTTATTTTGGATGATGTTAGGGTGGGGCTTGGTGCTGTATTTTTAAAATAACTGGTATTTTTAAAATAACTTTTAAAATGTGTCCAATAAAGAAAAATCCAGAGTGAACCCAGGAAACCACACCTGAGGSCTTCTGAAGAATAAATGATAATTTTTAATATACAGATTCCTGAGAGGGGAAAAATAAATAGAGCACCTGGTGGCAGACAGGCTTGTAGGCTGTAAAGTCCAAAACTTGCCACTTCAGCAGCACTCCAGAGAAAGCAAGCAGCTTCTCTCAAATTAGGGCAAATTACTGAGATAATGTTTCCCTGTAATGTTTGAATTAGCTTTGGTATATATGTCAGTGTTTCTGTCAGCTTCAGAAGGAACGGGATTAGCGGGTATGGAAGTATTTTTGGCAGTTGCTTTGTCATGTTGTGATTTTTATACTTCTAATCTGTGATGTTATTTCTACTTAAATCACTGGAATCCCGTGCTACTTGTTTGAGTAAGGGTGAGTATACCCTTAGCAGAGCTGATACCTGCTGAATAAATAAAACATGGAGGGCAAAATAGAGCCATAATTTGAAGCAATCCTGTATGAAAGATCAGTGAGAGCACCAGCCTGAACCCTGACCTGGAGCCTTTGCACCATCCTGCTTGGATCAGAGCTGGAGATTTATGGATGCCCAAACACATGGAAAAAAGCCTCTAACTTGTTCTAGGGAAGGGTTTGGATTTTGACCAAAATATTCTTCCTTTGGTGCAGTGACGGCGATATTCTGCACAAGGGACTGAAATGGCCATGGGTTTGGAGCASTTCCTCCTGTTTGGATTTTGACCAAAATATTCTTGCTTTGGTGAAGTGACAGCAATATTCTGCACAAGAGAGTGAAATGGCCATGGGTTTGGAGCAGTTCCACCCATTAAGGATTTGCTCCCTCTGTTGAGCTGTGGGTTCTGCCAGGAGGTGTGTCTGTGGTTCCTCCTCAGAAGTGAAAGAAGACTCTAAGCTCCATCTCATGGTTTCTACGCGACTGATGCATTAATCTCATGTAAATCTGCACTAATGAATATGTCTGATCTCCCCCACCATTATACGTTCAGACATCATGCAGGATAAACAAGCCAAATACAGTTATTAGAGTTTTAATTTTGACCATATTGTTGAAATGTCAAAATATTAGCTGGGAAAATTAATTCCTACAATTTAGCATATGGTTTTCCTGAAATGAAATCAAGGGTATCACTCATCTCCCTTCAAGTCCTCCCACAACATTTCTAGGGAAATCTTTTCAAAAAAATTCATTTGAAACACCCTTGTGCATTTCACTGGCAGGAAGTCAGAAAACATTTGTATTTCTACATCCCTTTCCTACTTTCCTTCCTAGTGAAAGGTCAAACAGGCAGGAGGATGTCTGGGTTGGTGATGATACCTCAGCAGTGGCTGGATGATGCCCTCAGACACCTAAAAGCATTTCACAAACCATAATACTCAATTTTGTTGGGTTTTTTTTGCTGCTGTAGCATTAGGAAGAGTCTGCTTCTTTCAAGGCTTTGTTCCAAGACTTGGAGAGCTGAAGGTGAATCCAAAGAGAGTTTCTGCCCTCCTCCAGGGTTTGCTTTGTGTCTGGAGGGTACACGTGGTGTTGGAGGGGAGATGGATGCTTTTTCTTCCCAGTCAGGAGCATGAATGGGAGKGTTAGGTGTGAGGAGTTTCTCTGCCTTCCACTGGCACAAGCCACTGCACACACCCACACCTGGGACTRTGGGACTAAACAGCTCCTGCACTGCACTGCTGTGCAGCCTGATGAGGCATTGAAAGAAAGAACTGGGCCTCGTTAATTTTTCATGCAGGTGCCCTTGGCAGTTCTTAGAGAGCATTTTTCTCACAGTATATAATTTCCATTTGGGTCAAATCACAAACCCTATTAAAGTTGTGTATGCATTTGTTTCTTTTCTGTGCAAATATCACCGCTATCTCAAGGTCCTGAAGGCGTCATAAATGTGGATTTTTCTCTGTGTGCCCACCATTTACTGCGAGGAGTCAGTATTTTGAGAGGATGTGTTTTGGATTATCCACTAACATATTACAATATTTAAAAATTTTTGCAGGGTTTATGCACGATTTAGGACAATGCTTGTTGCAGGGGGACACATTACATAAACTTTACTAGACCTGGCACAAATGAGCATGTTGCATGGCAGCAGCATTGCCACATCTCCAAGCACAGAGGAGTCCCTGTGAGGGGAATAACACRGTGCCAGCTCCATGACAGTTCTCTGGCACATGCTTGCTTGAGCACTGAGCAGACACAGAGCTCTCACTGATGCTGAAAAGGGTTTTTTGTCCCTGAGCTGCCCTGTTTTCAGATGTATATGATATCAAGGGTCTCTTAACAGCTGGTGGTCCTCACATGTAGGAGGCTTTYTGGTGCACGTGTGTTTTAGTGACTAAGGCATTTGAGCTGTGTGGTAAACTTGTCCATGCGGTAATTTTTGTCTCAGAAAACAAAATAAATTATCAGAATCTCCTTCAGGAAACACTTCATCACCCTGCTCTCCTGAATTATTTTTATCCTCATCTGTATGTAAGCACAGCTGAAAATAGGGTGCTCCTTGGAGGCTTGCTGTGAGCATCAGAGCAGTCCTAATTGTTCCAGGTAAAAAAGGAAAAGTCTGAGGGCTCTTTTGGAGAATGCAGTGAGAGATGTGAAGCAAGTTGTATCCAGACAGGAAATTGGTGGCATCTCACACCTGTGAGATGCAGATCTCAGCCTCTGCCAAACTGAATTTACCAGGACCTGAAGGAAAATCATATAAATGAGTGATTTTTATATTGGTACCTAAACATTTGTATTCAGTGTGAGTACAATCTTTTTGCCTCTAGATTCCCTTAATACCCATGACTATTACACAGCACCATGCACCTGCTCTTCTGCCCCTGAGAATGAAATGTCCATCTATTTCCCCATAGAACTTTAAAACCAACTTTGTTGGTTGCAAACAGCAGGAGCTTTGGGTTGTCTCCGCTTAAAACAGGGTAATGTTGACAGTAGCATGTGTACTTTTTCCCACTCCTCTTTTTGTGTTTCTTCTCGTAGGGTTTTCAAACCACCTTTTAACTTTCCTRGGAGTGAGTGATAAATTAAAGGGTCCAGCTGCCATACTGGGTGACAAACTGGAAGGCAGTGAGCTGGAGATCCATGCAGAGATTGAATTAATGACGCTTAATTTCAAGTACWGGAAGAAGAGAGTAAAGAATGTCAACATTCTACTGCTTCTCTGCCTTTGCACACTTTTACTTCTCTGCTGTAGCTCTGAAACTTTGGCTCCAGAAATCAGGTGTTGTTTTCACTGGAGAGACAGGCAATGATAAGGAAATTCCAAAAGTCCAATCAAAACTAAACCACTGCTTGAATGCAAATCATGGCAAAAAAAAAAGCATCGGGACAAATTTTTAAATACAATGCCTTTTTTTTTTTTTTAAAATAACCAATCAAGGGAAAATGATGAAAAATAACTGATTAAAGGAGTATTTTGTTGGACATTTTCTACTCAGTGTGCACAAGAACATCATCTGCTGCTGCAGGGTTCACTGTACTGCAGTTCATCCAAGAAGGTTTCCTGTGTCCAAGGTCTCTTGGACATGGATTTTCTCATTTTCCTCTTTCTCCTGTATTTGTAACAAGTGATACAGATCTTAATTCCTGAAGGAAGATATTTACATGAAATTCAGTGATCACCTGAGGTATTTCTTTTGAGGAATGTTCTGATGGGAAGTGTTGAAAGGTTTCTGAGAACAGGTGGCTGAAGAATTAAGAACTCAAACTCCAAACTAATTGCAGTTAATCAACTGATTGTGTGTCTGATCCGCACAAATTACCTGACCCTGTGATTTTCATGGTTCACAAAASTATTTATCTCTAAGGGATGGTCTGCATCCCAGAAAAGACGTACMTTCCTTTCCAAAACCATTACAGTTCATCAGCAAAATTGTTCAGTGCAGTCAGTGGCTGCTCAAAATCCTTGTGTAACACTGAGCACTATTGTGTACCTTCACTGCTGGGGAGGAACCCCTAGGCTGCAAAGAAGACTTAAATATTGGTGCTCAGGTGTGAGGGGGAAGGCAATGCGTGTCTGCTCCTGTGGTGCTGTCCTAGAGAGAGCAAGAGTGGGGAGGCAAGAAGGGGTTTTAAAAGAAAATATGCTAGGTGCGCTTCATTTGTTGATTCTGTTGTTATTTAGATATTTCCTTTAGTGGTATGGCCAGAAAAAGTGAGTGCCTTCATGGAATTGCCTCTGACACAAAGCTGGGAGTGTTTCTCCATGTGGGGATGGAAGAGTAGCTGGCATCAGGAAGTAAAAGAGCTGTTTGCACTACTGGAGCAGTAATGCAAAAAGTAACAGGTGTTTGTGGCCTGGCTGAAAATTCTGAGGTGTCCAGCTGCCAGAAAAATAACATTTTGAAGCAAACCTTGTTGAAGGTTTAAGTGGAGGAAAAACTGTTCTTGAGACAGAGGTTGTAGAGCTACAAAATTATTTATATCGTTGCCTGGTAGCAACAGCCTTGATGATTCTGGAAACACTCCCAGTGTTTTCACATTGTCTCAGCTCCACATGTGAACACTGCACTTTGGAGAAGAAATGCAGGTAGGAAAGCTGGATTTTCCTTTGAAGGCCTGTGACAGAGTAAACCAAGAGTAAATTATATACTTAGGGAATGTAGCTGTTGAACTCTCTCTCTCTTTCTCAAGCACATCTAAATTATTGTATTCTGAGACATGTTATTAGCCAAGTTAGTACCATGTTTTGCCAGAGGAGCAAAGGAATRGCCAAATACAGAAATAAGCTCTGAAAAGTCATAAAATCATTCCTCAAAGAATGTCTGACATCACAGAATCCCAGTGATTTCTCAGWAACAAAGTTTTTCAAAGTTTTAAATAGCAAAGCAATATTGTGTCTGTCCCCCACTCTGGCTGTGTTAAAGAACATTATTGTTTGTGTTGTGTTCCTAAAGCWGTCCAGAAGTTCACTCTCCAGTGCTCTGCATTAAATGAATTTTTTCATCAGGGAAAGCCTTTTAATAAGGTGAGTTTGCCATCTCTACTACTTGATAAAAAGAGGAAGACTTTATGTCATGTATTCATTTACCAGTCAGCATCTTCTATCAACTCCATGTCATTAAGAAGGAAAAATGTTAAGCTCCTATTGCCCATCTAACACCTTCCAAAAGTACTGAGACCTACAGAACTTAAGCAAAACATTAATGTCAAATATCTCTCACTGCTGGGTTAAATAGGGATAAAAGGGAAATAAGCATATATGTTATGCTGGTTTGAAGATCAGAGCACCGATGGAAAAACCTGGATGAGTTGACTTGTTGAAAATGAGAAGGGAAAAGCAGAAGGAAAAAGAATTAAGATAAGATTAGTTTCATATTATTATTTCTTCTCCTGATTTCTTATGGGACYGTTACAGAAGATGGGATCTATTCCTCTTTGCAATGATAGCAGCTATGTGCCAAATGTTGGGGAAACCACTCTGAAGCTGCTGGACAGGTCTGATGAAAAGACAAGGTGCATAATGTGGTGCTCAGCTCAGGGACTCTGAGTAGCTGCAGTTCAGGTGGGTCAGAAATGTCTGAAAATTGAACTGCAGTTTTGGGATGTTTTGTCACGTAGCACTGAGTCTTGTTTGAAGACTCTTGAAAATGTTAACTTGCTCCAGAGGGCTGGTTCTGCATATCCTGGAGCTTTGCTTCCCTGGCTACAAAATGAGATGATTTATTTATGCTTTCCTGCTTTCCTATATTTAGACTATAGCAAGGAATATTTTTAACTTTGTGGATTGCTGTGATTGCTGCACTAAGGCCCCGACTGAAGCTGAGATTTCTACATGCCATTGTACTCCAATACTGTAATAATTCCAGAGAATTATGGGAGTGATGAGGGGGAATTCCCACATGCTCAGTGTAGAAAGAAAACTGATTTTGGAGAAAAGAAAAAAGATATTGAAATGTGAAAAATGCTGAAGGCTGTGTGCTAATTTTTAAACCAAACCATCTTGTTCAACAGTYGGGCAGGTTTAATAACCAAAAGTGCAATCCACCAAATCTCTTATGTATGAGAGGACCCCACAGACTGGTTCTCTGTGTCAATTCATTTCAGCATTTGAATACCTTATTTAAGATAGGAACCTCCCCCTGAARGAGTAAACATCTGATCATGGTATTAAAACTAGTTGCATCTAGTTAGAAAGAAAATATTAAAAYGATCAGGGAAGAGGGGGAAGTAGAGAAATAAAAAAAGGACAACCCTTGGCTTCTCGGAGCTAAAGACATGAACTCTAAAATATAATAACTAGGAAAGGTAGAAGACATTCAAATGTTTGTCAAGACCTCTGGTTTTCAGCTTGGTAGTGGTGCACCAATCAGCCTTTCCAAATTCACTAGCACAGGAGACCATCTGGTCTCCACAAAAGAATGTTTTACTGAACTTCCTTGACACCCTGACCCTTTCTGTATTTTTTCTCYAATCTGTGATATAAATTCTTGTCTGTTAGGACTTTATAGCTCTTTTTCTGAATGCAGGGTGTAACTATGTGTCAATTTTTTCCTCCTTCACAAGGAGGTGATATAGGGACTAGAGCTATTAGGACTCTCTGCACAGCTAAGCTTTCTAAATCTATGCCTTTCATCACRTTTTTATCTGACTTCTGTATTTTTTCATCCTTAATAGGACAGCCTAAATGCTATGCCACCATTTTACAGCATTAGCCAACAGGCTATTCTTAATGATGGTTTCAGCATTACTTTTTTWTTTYCTGAGCTGTATCTGGAGGTTATGGCCATTGTTTAGTTTAAATAGGACATTCTAGTGTGGATGCACTGGTTAAAGTATAACAAGGATGCCTTGAGCCCTCCTAAGGAACGCAGAGATTTTAAAGCTACTGGGAAAGCAAGTTCACCAGTTTTCTGTAAGAAACACGAAACCCTCAGTAATTAAGCCCAAAACAGAGGTTTTGTGTGAGTGTGTGGGCGAATCACAGTCTGACCTGCACRTGCCCCCACATGGGCTGGGTGCCTCCTCTGGGCTGCTGTCACTGTGACCAAGAAAGGACAAATCCTGGTAACCACCAGCCCCTTGGAGATGAGAGAGAGCACAAAGCCTCCACTCCCACAGGGCCTTTGCACAGTCCTGAGAGGAAAGAGATGTAGTCCTTGGGTTAGAGGCTCTATTTTATTTAACATTAATGCTCTGGAAACACTGTGAGCAACCTCTTGTTTTTTTAAAATATGTCAAGTTTGTTTGTCCCATGTAATGGAACCCAGAGATGGCAAACTTTCATGGAGAGCAGGATTAGGAGGCTCCTGCTGATGCTGAGTGTAGCCCTGGTTTTGTGCCTGAGATGTTTTGGTTTTCTGAAATTCTTTTCCCAAAGAATTTTCTGTAAACAGGAGAAGTGTTTTTGTAAACTGTACTTTGTTGTTCATTCCTTTCCCTAGGAGGGACTTCTTCTTGATGTCCCTCTGGTCTGACCAATGTGAGTGAAGAGGTTTGTCTTTGTGTCACCAATCAAACTGGTCTGTGTAAAATAGTATGAAAGGGAGACATATCCCAAAAATAAAGGAGTCATTTTCAGCCTTCTGAAGTTTGGAGTCTGTGTCGTTGTGGTGTGAAACAGCATCAGCTGAGCTGGGAGAAAACTTTCCCCTCTCCTTTTGAGCAGCAAGGAAATTCCTCCTCAACTCTGATGGGGAKTCTCGACCTTTCACCCTCTCCAGCTCAGTGGATTATCTCACCCCTCACACAACTGCTTATCTATAATTGTTCACACCAGAAGCAAAAGGAAAAGATCTTGCCACCACTGAGTTTAACCTGCTGTCAACTTAGATCACGGGCAACTAAGACAGTTCATCTCCTCATGGCCTGAATGAAGGGAGGGACATTTCAAAGCAAACTGGTTCCACTCCTGCTGCTGGCAGGGGAATTACCCTGTCGTTTGCACCAGGCTGGTGGAGCCAACTCCTTTAAAGTGTGCTTGGGTTGCTCTGTACAGTGCTGCAGCTTGCAGCATAAATGTATAGAATATGTCATCTACCTGCCTTTTTTCCCTTACCTAACTGAAGATTACTAATACAAATGTTCTACGGTGCATTTGTTCTGCTTTGTTWGCTCTTGCCATTTTAATTTTCTTTCATATGAAGATTAGTAGATGGAAAATAATGGAAATTAATTTTTTTTTTCAATTATGAAAAGTTGGGTAACACCTGTTGACAAAAGAAACTTGGCTAACGATTATGCCTATGTATCTAGAAAAGAGAAAATAGCATAAGAATTTTGCACCCACTGTACAACAGCGTGGGAAGTTTGCATGAAATGCTTACCTAGGTCAAGGGGGCTTCTGAGAATTTCTTCTGAGAGCATGTCTGGCATTTCCCCTGACAGGGAGAGGTGATTTTCGAGTACATCAGGCTGCATGTTATGCAGATTGTATCTGCTGGTGTTGACAGTCCTCCCACTCCCTTCTGTCTTCTGCCCTGTCCCGTTCCTGTGCTACAGCTCACTGTGGAGACAGGATGTGCTGTGATAACACCTACAGCCTTTGTTGCTTTCTCCTATGGCTTTTCTACAGCAACTCTTCTTGCTCTTCAATAAAAAGTGTTTCGAGGATTTTCCTCTAGTCACCAAGCCATCTGCTGCCTTTTTAATGTCCTATTGTCTTTGGATTTCATCTCTTCCATATGACAACAGYGTAGTTATGTTCTGGCTCTGTGCTGGAGGTGTGCCGCCTGTGGAGTGACAAATGCCACTGGTCCCCAAAGAGTTTGCCTGAAAATAACCAAAATGAAGCAAAGAGCTGAAGTTTGACATGTGTCATCCCTCAAAGGACAGTTGAGCTGGGATGAGCACCTATTTCCAGCCCAAGGTGCCAAGTCAAGTCTCACAGAAGCTCTCTTCCACTGGGCTGAAGTCTGTAAGGGCCCAGTATTTTTGYTACTTGCCTGGTTTGTCCTAGTTCYTACTATCTCATCACCAAAAATCAAATTCAGTTTCCAGACAGTAGTTTGTCCTTTCCTCATGTGATCAGGAAATGAAACAGTGGTTGCAGCGCAATCTTCAGTCCCTACTTCAGTTTTAACTGTGCTGCTTTCYCCTCTGCTTCTTTGGGGATGCTTCCATCTGCCTTATCTCAAAAGCACTTTTAAATGTTCTCTTTTTTCCTTCACTTTTAGTTATCCTTTGCTTTTTTTATTTTTCCAAATTGACCATGGTATGGAGCCACCCACCACTGTTGGTTTATACCCGTTCATCCCTATTTAGCAATGGAAAAGTAAATGTCAAACACAGTGCTGTAGCAAAGCAGCAGGGTAGTGCTGTTGTCAGTGGTTGTATTTAGAAGTAGATCTGAGATTTTTTTCAAAGGAAGAAACTGTCTCTTGAAGCTGGGCACCCTGTCTCTCTTCTGTAAACACCTGAGCCTATTAATCTCTTACCACGAAATAKCTCCTTGTCAGTGCTCTTTGTTGTCTGCCTTTCCATGGCAAAGTCTTTCTGTCCTGCTGCGGTTAATTTGAAACTCAGTGACAGAATTCAGACCTTTTGGATCTGAATCTGAAGAGAAGCAGTAGCCTTTAGCTTGCTGAAGCTCCTTAGCTTGCAGATTAGGAGGCGTGTTTAGTCTGGCAAATATCGTCAAAGATAGTGATGTGGGAAAGGGAAACAACTAGAGTCACACTTGAAAATGATTCTAAATATGTAGGGAGAAAAAACCCCAGCAATGTGTTCTATGTGATTAAAATAAAAAAGAACAGGATGTCGTGAAAATAGGATGTCTGTATGGTCCTCCTGGGAAAGACAGGAGGATTTGAGATCATCTCTGGACACCAGAGCAGTGTGACTGCACAGGCTGTATGCAGGAGCTGCAGTGGATTCTTACAGCTGGGAAAAGCTCTGGGCTACGCAGAGCTTTCAGTGCCCACAGAGACAGGCTGCACCTTGGGTTATTCCAGACACAGTTGGGGAAGAACTGGCAGATGTAGTTTTGTCGTGGTATGGTCAGAACATTTCTGATTTTGCAATTCTGCTGGAGCGTAAATGGAGTTAAAGACTTCTGTTGTCATGAGGCCCTTTGCTGTTATGTTAAATGGCTCTAATCTCATCAAAAATCAGATTGTCTTAAACAGATTGTGGACATCCTCTCCATGGTTTTGGGTGGTTTTTTTTTAACCTAACCTTGATTTATCATCAACCTTTTTTCCCCCCCTAATTTTTGCAAGGAGAAGGGATGAAGGTGAAGATTAACATGGATTTTTGAAGCCCAGCTACATGTAAAGCTAAATTTTTCCCTGCCACCTGCTTGAACACTTCTTACAGCTCCCATAGGGATTTATTTTATCCAATTACCACAGCTGCTGGGCAAAGCTAATTTTGAGACAGACTCTTGGACTGGGGAGAAAATGCCTCCCATTGAGTCCTTGAAAATCTCTCAGAACATCAAGACAGATAGTCCTGCCAGACCTTGTCTCAGTCCTGATTAGACCCTGCCTCACTTTATCATCTTGTTTGCAGTGAGATATTCCTTAGAAGGAAGACCAAATCAAACAGCTGCTTTTCTATCAATTTTCATTTGGGAAAGGTAGTGCTGGATACAGATATATTCAAAATTAAGACCAGAAGATCTGCTTTCAATTCCCAGTTCTGCTTTTCATTCCTTCTGAACTCAGGCAAATTACACATTCCACTTCCTTTTTTTTTTTTTAACCTTTTTTTTTTTTTTTTTTTTTTTTTTGGTTGAGTTTCTGATCTTATCTTTCCCCAGCTTTCTCTTTTATCTGTTTAGGTGCTGTCTTAAACAGTGTGCAATCAATCCTGTTTTGCAGAGAAAGAGCTGAAGCACTGATGCTCCTCAAGTCATGGATTCTGAAACGATTTCACGCCCAGGAATGATTGAGAGGTGTTTCAAGATGTGCCAAGGCACCTGGTTCCTCCTGTAATCAGGGGAACATGTTGGTAACCCCTTCTAATGGGGGCTGAAGAATGACAGTGTGTGAACTGGGTAGAAAGATGTATTCCCAAAGCCTAATGCCTCAGTTCAAAATTACCTTCGAGGCAGCATGATGGATTGCCAGCAGAATTTAATCTTTAATGAGCTTTTGTCTCTGACTTCATAAAACCTAATGTGGCTTAATGCTTTTTATTACGTTTGGTTAAAGCACAGCAACCCTTTGAATGAAGTTAATATTCAAGATAAGAAGCTGAGGTTTTTTAATTCCAAGTGGTAAAGAAAAGCAGGGTTTTATGTTTTGTTTTCTTTGTGTTTTTTTTTTTTTTAAATTCACTAGAG
>QVAJ01001006.1:14567-26963 GCA_003546035.1 Mixornis gularis | reverse complement strand
GTAGCCAATCTCTTGACCTCTGTACATATGTATATAAATGGAGTCAGATTTTGAAATAAAGGGGGTTGTTCCTTTGATCTGCTGCTGTGTGTGCCTGCTCATCTTTCTGTTCCTGAAGTGGAACAATCTCAGCCTCGCAATCACATTTATGTTTGTAATGGTTTGTTCCTACACCTCCATCCCCAAACCCCCCAATGGTCTTTCCCTGGTGAAAGACCTCGTCAATCACCTTGTAAGATCTGGAAGATTCTGGGGAAAAAGCCCTAGGATTTGGCAAAGTGCTCTGGTACCACCTTCTTTATTGTTAAGTTTCCCTGTTCTGGATCACACCCTCCCTCCCCTTGGATTGGTTCTAAGTTCTCCCCTGCTCGGTGTAGCCCCCCTGTACTTAAGGTGAGAACAGGGGGGCTGCTCCTGGCTTTTGCTCATGGGCAGGTAGCCGGGTGGAATAAAAGCCTGGTGAAACCCAAGCAGGAGTCCACTCTTTCTTCCATGCTGTCAACCACACTTCAGCCCAAGGTTCAGACCCACCAAACCTTCCTTACATAGTTGTCAGAGAGCTAGCTGGTAAAGCAGCTCCAGGATGCAACTATAACCTTGAAGATCTTGATGATCTTGAAGGTCTTGATCATCTTGAAAGTCTTTAAACTTTAGGGATCCCATGATCCTATGAAACACCTCCTTGGAGGGGCAAAGCATGTTCAGTGGTATTACTTGTTTAGCTATTAATTGGCTGTCTTGAAGGTCTTGATCTTGACAGTCTTGATGATCCTGAAGGTCTTGATCATCTTGAAAGTCTTTAAACTTTAGGGATTCTGCGATCCTATGAAACACCTCCTCAGAGGGGCGAAGCACAGAGTTCATCAGTGTTAATTAAGCCCCGGGGGGGTCTCAGAGTTCCGTCTTGAGCTTCTCGTGCAGGTCCTCCTGGTCGATGCTGGCGCTGTGGCCGTGCCAGCGGTGGAAGGCGAGCAGGGCGGCGTTGCGGGCAGCGATGGCGCTCATCTCCATGGCGCTGGCCGCGCGCTCCAGCCCGTTCAGGTAGTACAGCTGCTCGTGCAGGATGAGGGGAGGAAACCTCTCAGGAGGGCTGTACTCGGGATAGGCCAACCACGGCTTCACCTTCACCGAGTCGTAGGAGGAGAAGAGCAGGTTGAGCTGCTCCTTGGTCAGCTCTTCCTTGGAAAACACCTTCCAGACGGCCGAGAATGGCAGTTTCCTGCCTGTGTCCCCTACAGGGGACACCACGCCCAGGCTGTTGATGAACAGTTTGGGGTTGTCCGTGGTGAAAATGGCCCCCAAGTGAAAAGCCTGAGGGTCGTGGTAGCCAAAGAAAGAGGTGTTCAAGCGCCCGTGCACAAAGGTGGCGACAGTTTGGTGGTAGGGATTTGGGAATTCCGGGATGGGAGGGTCGAAGTTCCGGAAGGTGATGTTGGCCAACTTGCGGCCGAGCGGGGCTGCGATGATCACGATGTCGTAGGTGTCCCCTGTCAGGCCTGAGGACGTGTTGTAGGTGACGTCGTAGACCTTCACCAGGTCCCCTGTGGAGAACAGCTCAGTTATCCTGACCCATGCTGGGTGGGAATCCCACTGTCCCTGGCATTTCAGAATTCAGCTGGGTTTTGAGCCCTGTTTTCATGGAATTGTGGAATGGTTTGGACTGGAAGGGATCTTAAAGCCCATCCRGTTCCATGGCAGGGACACCTTCCTCTATCCCAGCATACTCCAAACCCCATCCAACCTGGCCTTGGATGCTTTCAGGGATCCAGGAGCAGCCACAGCTTCTCTGGGAATTCTATCCCAGCCCCTCCCCACACTCCCAGGGAGGAATTGTCATTTTGAAACCCCCAAAGAGCCGAGGTTGGTCTCCAGTGTCACCACGCCCTCCCCACTGAAGGGAACTCCAGCCCCACTCACCGCCACGGCTGGGTCTGGTTTTTGGCTCTATGGACACGACTGTTCCCGGGATAACCTCGGCCTTGGAGGAGTAGATGAGGCCAGAGCAGACAAGTCTGTTCCCCCCTTTCACAGACCAAAGGCCTGACTGCACCCCGGCTAGAGACACAGCACCTGCAAGGAAACCATGGGAAAAACAAACTGCAAAATCACAGGGGGATCAACATCTCTTTGGGACACAGAGCTTGGAGCCCAGGGAGAAGGAACCCCATCACCCCAACAGGATGGGAGGCTACCTCCAAACACTCACCTACAAAGCCATTGATGGTGACCCCTTGGCCATAATTCACCCTCATGGCTGGACAAACCACCTCGTTGATGAATTTCTGGGAGAATCCTGCTTTCTGCATGGCCTCATCGATGGTTTGGTTGAGCAGCTGGAGGAAGTCATTGCCTCCCAGGGCGTGGAGCAGGCGCTCGTTGCTGCTGAAGGCGTAGTCGTGCATCTGGTACCGGTAGATCCTTTAATTACAGACAAGAAATTGTCTCTGTTAACGAGCTCTGTGGCCCTGGGAGCTGTGGGGGATCTCGTGGGGAGACTTTGTGGGAGCAGCAGGACAAGGGCCTGGAGGGGCAGGACAAAGAGGGCAGGTTATGGTTGGATATTGGGGATTTTTATGAAGGTGGAGAGGCCCTGGCAGAGTTTTCCCAGAGAAGCTGTGGCTGCCCCATCCCTGGAAGTGTCCAAGGCCAGGCTGGACAGAGCTTGAAGACACCTGGGATAGTGGAAGATGTCCCTGCCCATGGAATGAGGTGTTTTTAAGGTCCTTTCCCAGTTTTTCCCCTCAGGGCCCCAACCCACCTCATGAACTTGTCCAGGATGTCCTCCACCCACATCGACATGCGCAGGGGGTTGAGGCCATAGTGCCAGAGCAGCTTGAGGAGGTTGAGGATGGACCAGCTGCTCTCCTCAAACACAAATTCCTCCCCATTGTAAACACCTGCAAGGCTGCCTTCGGGTGAGGCGACTGAGAGGCCTTTGGGAAAAGGAGAGAAAAAGGTCATTTAGGGAAAGGTAGAGTTATTCCCCCTTACTTTTAACTTCCTGAGGTAAATTGGCTTCATGCTGATAAGGGTGAGTGGTTGAAGATTGGAGTCTCATGGGCCAGGGATTCATTGGAGGTGAATTTTGGACCTTTATGATGCCATTAGTGGGTCACCTGTGGGGAGGGGCAGGACCATTCCCACTGGGATGTGGGTTTCCTTTGCCTGGAGTGGGGCTGGGATACCACAAAGGGCATAGGGGAGGTGATGGGGGGCTATTCGGGGAGGAAAGTGGCCTGTCAGGAAGGGATAGTGGAGAAAGGTGATTACTAGGGAAGTTTATGGGGAGGGATATTGGGAAAAGAATGGGAACTGTTGGGGAAGGACATGGGGGGGAATATTGGGAAAAGAAGGGTGGGCTGTTGGGGAAGGATATTAGGGTCTACTAGGGAAGGATATGGGGGTTATTGGGAAAAGAAGGGAGACTACTGGAGAAGGATATGAGGGCTGCTGGGGATGGATAAGGGGCTACCAAGCCTTGTTCCTTTGAGGGATGTCCCCCAGCAGAGTGGCACCCAGAGCACCCCAGGGGGATAATTTTGGCACCGAGGGACAATTTTGGGACTGGGAGACGCCAGAGTGGGGGCGGTCCATGCTCACCCAGCTCCTTGACAAAATGCTTCATGTGCAGGTTGAGGGGGTGGATGACGGCCCCCCCTGCCTCGTAGGCGGCCCCCTCCATGTCCAGGGTGTGCAGCCGGCCGCCCAGCGCCTCCTTCTCCAGCACGTGTAGCTGCACGCCGGGGCCGAACTTCTGCCGAAGGAAATAGGCGGCGGCCGAGCCGCCGATGCCGCCGCCCACCACGGCTGCGAGAAGCCGGCCCGGTCACCTTCAGAGCCCCACGAGTCCCCAGTGCACAGCCCCTGTCCCTCACAGATCCCTCACGGCCCCGACTGACAGATCCCCTCAAGGGAACCCCCTCACTGATCCCTCACGGCCCGACCGACAGATCCCCTCGACCGACAGATCCCTGCAAGGGAACCCCCTCACAGATCCCTCACGGCCCGACCGACAGATCCCCTCGACCGACAGATCCCTGCAAGGGAACCCCCTCACAGATCCCTCACGGCCCGACCGACAGATCCCCTCGACTGACAGATCCCCGCAAGGGAACCCCCTCACAGATCCCTCACGGCCCCGACCGACAGATCCCCTCAAGGGAACCCCCTCATTGATCCCTCACGGCCCCCCCACTACCGATCCCTCAAGGGAACCCCCTCACAGATCCCTCATGGCCCCTCCATGACAGCCCCTCAAGGAAAGCCCCTCACAGATCCCCTCAAGGGAACCCCCTCACAGACCCCTCACGACCCCGACTGATAGATGCCCTCAAGGGAATCCCCTCACAGATCTCCTCACGGATGTCCCCAACTTCAGATCCCTCAAGGGACACCCTCCCCCCACACCCCCATACTCCCTGACCCACACAGATCCCTCAAGGTCCCTTAAAGGATTCTCGCCTCACACCTCCCTCACGGATCCCCTAAAGGATCCCACTGGCACCCCCCGCCCCTCACACATCCCCTGACAGTTCCCCCCACTCCCAGATCCCTTCAAGGAACACCCGCCCATAGCCTCTGGGACAGATCCCCGGTCAGCTTTCCCCCTCCCTGAGAGCCGCCCTCCGTCCCACGCTGCCGTCCCCCTGAGCCGTGGGCATGTCCCCGTGTGTCCCCCGGCTCACCGATCCTGGCGGGCCCATGTTGGAGGCCGAGGGCGGGCGGGCAGAGCGCGGCGAGCAGCAGCAGCGGCGTCAGGAGGCGGCGGAGGCCCGGCATGGCGCCGGAGCAGGGCAGAGGGCGATGGGCGGGCTGGGAGCGCGGCCCTGGCGGGCGGCGGGAACATAAAGGACACATAGAGCACTGTCCCTCAGCCGCGCCGCTGGTGTAGTGGTATCATGCAAGATTCCCATTCTTGCGACCCGGGTTCGATTCCCGGGCGGCGCAGTGACTTTTTGATGTCCCTTTGAATTCTTTTATCCGGAATTCTCAAGTTCCTTTACTTCCTTTTTTTTTTTTTTTACTTCCTTTATTTTTAATTACTTTAGTTTAACTCCTTTATTTTAATTTTCCCGCCCCTGTAGAAGGCGCCGCCTCTCTCGGTGCTCGCATGTACCTTTTCATCCTGCTATAATCCCTTTACTTTAAATCCCTTTAATTAATCACTTACTTTTAATTATTTTATTTTTAACACTTTTGTTTTAAATTCCTTTCGTTTAAACCCTTTTTAACGCCTTTATTTTTAGCTACCTAATTTTAATTTCTTTATATTTATTCCTTCACCCCAAAAGTCTCTGTTCCTGGACCCCACACAAACCTTTTCACCCCGCTTTTAAAACCTTCACTTCTGATTCTTTCATTTTTAAAACCTTCTTTTAAAATTCCTTTAAATAATAAATTTTAATTACTTTATTTTAGTAATCTTTATTTTAGTCCCTGTATTTTATAAACTTTATTTCTCCACCCTGGTGCCTCGTTCCTAATGCCCACGTGTCCCTTTTCACTGCGACTTTACTTTCAATTCTTTCCTTTTTAATCCTGTAATTTAAAACTCCTTCGTTTTAAACGCTTTTGTTTTAATTCCTTTAGCTTCTTTATTTTTAATTCCTTTACCTCCTTTACTTTTAATTCCTTTAACTCCCTTTTATTTCTCAGCCCTGCTGCCCCCATTCCCGCATGTCCCTGACCTGTATATCCCTTTCCACCTCGGTTTTAACCCCTTTTAATTATTTTTTTCAATTACTTAATTTTAATTTTGTTCTTTTAACACCTTTATTTTCACACCTTTATTACCATTTCTCCGCGCTGATGCCCCCGTTCCTTGTGCCCGCCAGCACCTTTTCACCCCGCTTTTAAGCGCTTTCCTTTTAACCCTTTTATTTTTAAGCCTTTTCATTTAAACCCCTTCATTTCTCACCCCTTCACTTTTATAAACGCCTCTATTTTAAATCAATTTTCACCACTTTCATCGCCTTCCCCTCACGGTCGCGCATGCGCGGAGCGGATGCGGCGGCCGGGCCGCGCGTCCCCGCGCCGTTCCCGCGCTCTCCCCGCGCACGCGCGTTCCCGCCCCCGGCCCCCCCCGGCCCCTCAGCCCGCCCGCCCGCCGCCATCTTGCGAGGAGCCGCCGCGGGACCGTCCGCCGGCGGGGCCGGCGCCGCTCGGGCTGCCCGGGCTGCCCAGGGCTCACGGGGCCGCCCCGGCGGGCGGGAAGAGCCGGGGCGGGCGGCGGCGGCGCCATGGAGGATGAAATGCCCAAGACCCTGTGAGTGGGGAGGGGGCGAGACCGCCTATTGTTCCCGGCTCCGCGGGGAGGGGCGGCCCGGGGTCGCCTCACGGACGGGCCCCTCAGAGGTCCGCCGCGGACCCTCAGCCGCCCGCAGTGCTGCGGGAGCGACCCCCGCCCGGGGCTGAGGGGTAGCCGGCCCCCTCCGGCAGCGAGGGGAGCCCGGCTCCCGCGGTATTCCTGCCCTTTCCCCGTTCCCAGTGCTGGGCATCGCCGGCCTACCCTACGCTCCGGGCGTTACCCTGGGCCTCCAGCTCACATCTGGAGGGACAGGGCTGTGTAGAAGCTGTGTGTCCCTTCCCCAGTACATTCCAACTCACATCTGGAGAGAAAAGGGGTCTGGATGGTGTGTCCCCCTTTCCCAGCCCATCCCAGGTCACATCCTGAGGGAAAAGTGATCTGGAAGGTGTGTCCCCCCTTCTCCTGGATAGAAAGGGCGTCTGAAAAGTGTGTGCCTCTCTCCTCAGTCCGTCCCAGGTCACACGTGGAGGGAAGGGCAGTGTGGAAGGTGTCCCCCCCTCCCTGGTACATCCACGCTCACATCTGGAGGGAAAGGGGTGTGTGCTCCCCTCCCCAGTCCATCCCAGCCTGTGGCCGGGGGTAGAACTGGATGATCCGAGTCCCTCCCACCCCAAACCATTCCATGGTGAGGATCCTGTCATTCTGCATGAGCCATGGAGGTTTTTGTGAGCGACTGGCTGGATTTTGCCCTGGGGGTGTGGGGGGCAAACAGCTGGAGCCCCACTGCCCTGGTCAGCAGCACTGACCAGGAGGTGCCCATGAATCCAGTGCTTGTCCCAGTGTTCAAAGCACTCTCTGAACCTGTTGCTTCCCAAGGAATGAATTACAAAACCATGTCAGAGCAGGTTTAGGTTGGATTTTAGCAAAAGGTGCTGGTGCTGTGCACACCTGACTCTGTTTCGCACAGCTCTTGTGCACACCTGGGCTGTGTTTCCCTCCTTTTCCCCGCCAGGTGTTACTTGGAGTAGCTTTCCCTTGTTTGGATCAGGGAAATCAGGCTCCAGTCCTCCCATCCCACCTCTAGAAGCCTTATTCTCCAGTGCCAGCAGGAAAGGCAGGAGGGAGAGAGGGAATCATTCCAAGGTGAGGGAATGTTGTGCCCTTGCACTGCTGCCCCTCCCCAGGGGTTGAGAACAGCTTGGCCAAGTGACCACAGGATAACAGAACCCTGACGTGGCTCACCCCAGCTGTCCTGAGCACTGACCACTCTCTGCTTCCCCAGTCCCGGTGTTTTCCCACATTTTGGGAGCTGTTCCTGGCCTCTGCAAACACAGAGCCACGGTGTGTTTGTGTGTTTATTTGGGATGATGTTTTCCCCCCATCCCAAGGGTCGTGGTGGCCTCAGTGTGTGCCAAGTGATGCCTTGGGAAGGCTCAGCTGGAACAGAGACTGGACAGAACTAAGAGAATTAAGTAGAGATTATTGAAAGGCCTTTAAGGATATACCTTGGGCAGGACAAAAGCCTGAGCAGGGCTACACCCAAGGTGGACTCAAAATGGTCACAAAATGGCTGCTCGGTCATGAGTCTCACACTTTTATAAGTTCTGATCCACTTGCATATTGGGATTTGATTGTCCAATTACAGCTTTGAGTTGTGAAGTCTCGTCCTTCTTGTTTTCTTTCTTCATCCACCCTTGTTTTTATGCTTTTGGGCCTGAAAACTTATAACAGTTGTCCTTGGTCTTCAGCAGGAAAAGGATTTATTTTGTGTCCCTGCTCTGAGCTGAGTGACACTGAATGTGAGGCTCAGAACTGCACCCCTGGGCAGCACAGAACCTGAAATCCATGAAAAACTTAAGGCATCCCAAAAAATCCACAGTCCTGTCCTGGAGCATGTGGTGCTGGTGGCACAGACAGGGAATCATTGAGGTTGGAAAAGACCCCCAGGATCACCGAGTCCTGCCTTAAAACACAGTTCAGGACTGAGCAACATCCAGGGTGGGATTTCTCTGACTCCCTCCCAGTGACTTTCTGAGGTCACACAGGGAGTTGTCACCAGCTGGGTGTCACACGTCGGATTTAGAAGGAGCAGTCAAAGGCAGGAAGTGCAGCTCAGGTGATCTTTAGGGGATGTTAAATCCGTGCTCACACGGGGATTTCTGTAGGGTTTCTGCTCCAGAAATCCCCCCTGGATGTGGATTTTGGGGCTCCCAAGGCCCTCTGCACCCTGTCCTTTCTTTCCTTATCACATTCCAGTTTTTCTGGAAGACTGCAGACACTCGTGGAAGTAACTCCTTGTTTTTGCCTTTTCCACCTCACCCGTGGCTGTGAGGGGGCGTGCAGAGCCCTGTGTTCCCTTAGGAGCTGTTTTTCCTTGTGTAAATGAATTCCTGGAGGGGCAGCTCCTTCTCTCCAAGGCAGTTCCCTTCCTTGAAAGCCATTTTTCAGCAGCAGGTGATGGATCTGCAGAGCAGTTGGGAGGTGACAGAGTCCTGTTGTTTGTGTTTTCCGTGGATGCACGTGGGGTACGTGTCCTAAATTAAATTAATTTGTGGTCTGAAGCACGCACAAGCACGGGCAGCAGCTGGGTTTGGCTTCTCCAGATAAACTTGGATAACACAGCCCTTCATCTGCAGAGTCATCAATCAACTCGTTAATTGGATTCTCATCTGATTAGCAGGGAAGAGAGGGGTGGGAGAGGTGCAGGAAGAGCCAGGACTGAGCTCTCCTCATGTTACACCTGGATGCTGGTTATTGGTGTATGAGTGGCCCAGGACAAGGTCCAGGAGTGCTGGATCCTGTCTGTGCAGCATGGAGCTGCAGCAAAATTCCATGGAAAAGTCAGGGAACGTGGCACAGAGAGGGGTCACAGCTCTGGGTGTTCCCCACCTGCCTTGGCACACACACAAATATTCCTGCAGTGAATCCTTCGGGAATGTGGAAACTCATGGGGCTGTTGGGAATCACTTCCCTAAAACCTGCTAAACCCAGTGCTGAGGTGTCTTGGTTTGGGAACATAACCCAAGACATACAAATATCTCAGGATATTCAGGAATATCTCAGGAATATTCAGGACTATCTCAGTCAGGAATATCTCAGGAGACAGCAGTTTATTGGGATGAAATCCCATCAGTGCAGAGGTCAGGGGGTGGACACCCTGTTTGGGAACCTTCCAGTCACAAATTAATTAATTTATACCCAGAAGGTCATGCAAGGCTCATCACTCTGGTGCTCCCATTGATTAGTTATCCAAATGATTACAATATTTAAAAAAAAGGAGTAAAAGAGAGGCCTTGCTAGCTCAGCTCTGGTTGATGAGGTGGTGGTGGGTCAAAGGTTGGACTTGATGATCCTGGTGGTCTTTTCCAACCTCTCTGAACCCACTCTCATTTGGACTTGCTGGAGGGAGAATGTCCTGGTGTTAATTACCTTAATGAAATGTTCTAATCTAAAAATCCCTCCTTTTTTTAAGGTTTTAAGGAAACCTGTCAGAAGTGGAGGAATCACTCACTTAGAGTAAGACAAAGCCTGTAAAGGGTTTTTAAAACCCAGTCCTGCCTCCTGCCTAAAACAGTTGCCTGAATAATTAACTCAGAGCTCCTGTATGAGCCATTCCTGACAAAAGCTCTGTCTCCTTCCTACATATTTTTATTTTTAAACTATTATTTATTTTTAAACTATTTTTAAGGTTTTAAGGAAAATTCTCAGAAGTGCCGGAATCCCTTAGAGTGAGACAAAGCCTGTCAAGGGTTTTTAAAACCCGATCCTGCCTCCTACCTGAAACAGTTGTCTAAATAATTAACTCAGAGCTCCTGTATGAGCAATTCCTGACAAAATCTGTCTCCTTCCCACATAACCAAACCTCGGAGCACATCCCTCCAGCAGCAGCAGGAGTGTGAGCAGAGCTTGGATTTCTCCTGGTTGTTTTCTGCCAGCCCCTTTGGCCCTCTGGCAGCAGCTGGGGGGCACCAGGGTGGTTTCTGGGGTGGGATTTGGCCAGGATCTTTTAACTTTTTTTTAACATTTTAAGGAAACTTGTCAGAAGGGATTTTTCAATATTTTTAAAATACTTTAAGGAAACTTGTCAGAAGTGCAGGAATCGCTCACTTAAGAGTGAGACAATGCCTGTAAAGGTCTGTTTGGAGGTTTTAAAACCCAATCCTGCCTAAAACAATTGCCCAAATAATTAACCCAGAGCTCCTGTATGAGCCATTCCTGACAAAATCTGTCTCCTTCCCACATAACCAAACCTTGGAGCACATCCTTCCAGCAGCAGGAGTGTGAGCAGAGCTTAGATTTGCTGCTGGTTGTTCTCTGCCAGCCCCTTTGCCCCTCTGGCAGCAGCTGGGGGGCACCAGGGTGGTTTCAGGGCTGGGATCTGCCCGGGATTCCCGTGGCAGAGGTTTCCCACAGCACATTCCTCTGCGAGGAGCTGCGGCCGCACCTCGAGGGCTGAGGTTTCTCACTGGGCTTTTTATAAAAATCCCATGACTGGAGCTCAGCAACAGCAACAAAAACAGGCACCTGTGAGTCAGGGATGGGCTTGGTGGCCAAGGAAGCCAAAATCCCAGGTGGGAGTGGGGATTTGGGATGTGTTTGTGCTTGGGGAGGCTGATCCTTGCCCGAATTGGGAATGTGTGCACTTGAGCACGTTGGCCCTTGGGTATTCCAGGAACATCTGGTGCTTCCAAAACCTGAGGCCTTTGGAAGGAGCTGACCAAATGTTGTGTAAAACGTGGACAAACAGCAGCCTGAGCTGCTGGGGCAGCTGGGAAGTGGTGCTGGGGAAGAGATGATGGTGTAGGATTATGGGAATTGGAATTTCTGGACTGGGAAATCGTAATAGGGGTATGGGAGCTGGAGTCTGTACTGGGAAATCAGTTGGTGTAGGGATATGGGAACTGGAGTTTCTGTACTGGGAATTCGGTGTAGGGATATGGGAACTGGATTTCTGGACTGGGAATTCATTGTAGGGATATGGAAGCTGGAGTCTGAACTGGGAAATCAATCAGTGTAGGGATATGGGAACTGGAGTTTCTGGACTGGGAAATCAGTATGGGATATGGGAACTGGAATTTCTGTACTGGGAAATTAGTCGGTGTAGGGACTAATATGGGAACTGGAGTCTGTACTGAGAAATCAGTTTGGAAGGTCAAGTTCATGGAGTCATGGGATCCTGGAATGGTTTGGGTGGGAAGGGACATTAAACCCATCCAGTGCCACCCCTGCCATGGGCAGGGATACCTCCCACTGTCCCAGGCTGCTCCCAGCCCCATCCAGCCTGGCCTTGGGCACTTTCAGGGTTCCAGGGGCAGCCACAGCTCCTCTGGGAATTCCATCCCAGCCCCTCATCACCCTCATTCCGTCCCAATATCCCATCTCACCCAGCCCTCAGGCAGTGGGAAGCCATTCCTCCTCCTATCACATCATCCCTGGTCCCAAACCCCTTTCCATGTTCCAGTGTGTCCAGCATCCGTGTCCATGGCTGTGTTTGACCCTCAGGTACGTGGGGAACCTCTCCAGGGACGTGACCGAGGCTCTGATCCTCCAGCTGTTCAGCCAGATCGGACCCTGCAAGAACTGCAAGATGATCATGGATGTAAGAGCCTGAATCCTCTGATTTCCCTCTTCCTCAGAGCTGCTGCCTCCAGGCTGTGCCTGTGGCTCTGGGAATTCCTCTGGAAACAGGGCACAACCACCTTAAATAAATCTGGAGACGCACTCAAATGGTTTTGGCATCGTTTCTGCACGTGCCTGGTGGTGAATTTAAGGATGGGTGGACATGGAGAGGGACAATGAACTCCTTAAATCATGGGAGGATTGCAAATGAGGTTTTAAAAACTCTTTACCATAATTTTACCTCTCTAAAGCAGAATGGAAAGCTGTGGGAGCGTTGTTAGTCCCTGTAGAGTCAGAAAACCTGTCTGTTGAGATGTCAGCAGTCAGAGGTGTTGAGATGTCAGCAGTCAGAGGCTGAGCAGAGCAGGCAGAGTCAGGGTTTGTGTCCTTAATGCTGGGTCTGTGTCCCTAATGCTGGGTCTGTGTCCCTGATGCTGGGTTTGAGTCCCTAATTCTGGGTCTGTGTCCCTAATGCTGGGTTTGTGCCCCTAATTCTGGGTTTGTGTCCCTAATCCTGGGTCTGTGTCCCT
>QVAJ01001000.1:0-16759 GCA_003546035.1 Mixornis gularis | reverse complement strand
GAGGAGGAGGAGGGAGGAGGAAGGGATGGGCAGCAGGGGGACAGGAGAGACAGTTTGGTGGCAAAGSTGCCCAGGAGGAAGCGAGGGCAGATGGTGCTGCAGGAGCCAGGGTATCCCA
The DNA here is from genome assembly GCA_003546035.1 of Mixornis gularis. NCBI lineage: Eukaryota > Metazoa > Chordata > Aves > Passeriformes > Timaliidae > Mixornis > Mixornis gularis. Next base: position 16,641 of record QVAJ01001000.1, on the reverse strand, counting down.
GTGTTCCCAGTACAAACAGGGCTGGTTCCCCAGTGACCCCGGCACGGAGATGGTTGGATATCCCAGTGATCCCAGCATCCCAGAGCTGGCACCCCAATGACCCCAGTACAGCCAGGGTAGAACACCCCAGTTTCCCCAGTAATCCCAGTAAGCCCCTTGACCTCAGTGCTCCCAGTGCTCCCAGTGCAGCAGGTGCCTGGGTACAGCTGGGTTTGGGACCGTTCCCATTGTCCCATGGGGGTGTCCGTGGCTGGATGCTGGGGAGGGGTGGCCTAGCATGCTGTGTTGGGAGGTTTCTGGGATTTTTGGGGTGCAGGGCCAGGGTGGGGTCACCCACCTTGCACTGCAGGTAGGTGGTGTGGAGCTGYCCGGTGTCATCCTGTGCCACCACCTGCAGGACGTGGGGGTGCTGGAAGGTGCCCTTGTCCACCTGYTCCACTGCCCGGATCTGCCCCACTGGGATGGAGCTGAGCACCTGGAGACCCCCAAACACCCCAAAAYATGTGCCCACATCCTTCCCACCACCTCTAGGCACCTGGCATAGGGTGGAGGTCTGGGGCAGCACCCACCTGCCCCCCGGGGGTCTTGGCACAGGCCAGGGCCTGGGTGCTGAGCCTGAAGTGCCTCTTCTTGAAGGCAAAGCGGGGCAGCAGTGCCACAGCCCCCTCCGGGCAGGTGTGCAGGGGACCCTCCTTGATGGTGGCCGAGGGCTGGGAATGTCCCTGTGGCACTGGCACCTCACCCACTGCAGGGAGGGAGGCAGTGGTGTCACCCCAAATGCCACCACAGCCCGAGGGTGCTCCTGGCAGCACCAGGGTGGTGCCCCTGATGCAGCACCAGCAATGTCCCCTCCCTGCCCGCTGTCCCCGCTCACCCTYGGGGCTCTCCATGGTGACCAGGGCATCCAGGAAGGTCCGGACACGGGTGACACTGGGCAGGAGGACGGCRTTCAGCGGGGCCATCCACGGCTCCTTGCCCTGCCCCAGCTGCAGCCCCAGGTTCCCGATGGTCTGCAGCGCCTGTCGCCCACAGGGAAAGGGTCACACTGCTGTGTCCCTTCTGGTGTGACCCCCTGGACTCCCCTGGCTGCGCCTCTGGACCCCGAGGACTCAGGGGTTGKGGTGGGAAAAGGAAAAGTGGAGCAGCTGGAGGGGTGACGGGACCCAAATTCTGTCTCTGCTGTGCCCAGCTTGCGGTGGCACGGGCTGGGGACAGGCAGGACCGACCTCAAGTGGCACAGGAAGGAGCCAGCCCGTGGTGTGTGGCACAGGGGCAGGAATGGCTCTGCCCTCCTTGGGGTCCCCATCATTCCCTGGGGTTTCTGTGCCTTGCCAGGGTCTCCTGCCTTTCTGGCCTCCCCGTTCCTTGTGGGTTCCCATSTCTCCACAGGGTTCACATCCCTCACAGAAGTCTCTGTCCTTCCTGGGGTTTCTCTCTGAARTCCCAAACCTTCCCTGGGCTCCCCATCCCTCCTCACAATCCTTGTCTCTCCCAGAGATCCCCATCCTTCTGACAGGTCCTTCACCCACCCCAAGGGTCCCCATTCATTCCCAAGGGACCCCATCCCCTCCCCAATGTCCCCATCCCCTCCCCAATGTCCCCATCCCTCTCCAAGGTCCCCATCCCTCCCTAGTGTCTCCATCCCTTCCCAAGGGTCCCAATCCTTCCCTGATGTCCCTATTCCTTCCCAAGGGGTCCCCCCCTGCTCCCTGGTGTCCCAAGGGTGCCCTCCCCTCCCTGGTGTCCCCATCCTTTCCCCCACCTTGGCCAGCAGCAGGAGCGTGCGGCCGGTGCAGGGCTCCGCGTGCTGCTCCCGGAGCCTGAAGAGCTTCGGGGTGAGGACAGCGGGAGCAAAGAAGCGAAGGAACAGGAACCCACTGATGGAGAAGTACCGAACCTCCTGGATGGGGACAGGGATGGGGACAGGGACATCTCAGAGCTTGGGCTGGTGGTCCTGGGGTTGTGCAGACCCCCACTGTGGGCCCCACCTCGTGCTGTGCCAAGGGGAATCGCTCCTCCGCCCGCCTGCGGAGCTGCCTGAAGGCCACCCTCATGGGGAGGGGACACTTGTGCACYGAGCCCACGATGGCATCGACAATGTCCCCCAGGTAGCCCTTCAGCAGCTCCAGGCTGCTCTCCTGCACCTGCACCTCCAACAGAGAGCCCTTGAAGGAGATCCTYCTGTGGGGACACCGCCGGGTCAGGGACACCAGGAACAGGGGCCTCGAGCTGGCCAAAAGTGACCCATGGGCTCCAACAATAGGTGGCCCTTTCCTGCAGGGGACACAGGGACAKGTSAGGTGCCCTGTGKCCCTTCCAGACATCCACCTGTGCCCACCTGCCCCGGTTCAGCTCCATCTTGCTGGGGTCCAGCTCCACATATTTCTTCTCCTCAAAGATGCGGTTCACCACCGGCTTCAGGACCTCGTGCAGGTAGGGCAGCCCCACCACCTGCAAGGGGTGGGAAGGCACCGTCCTTGTCCCCAAATGCCCTGCTGGGACATCATGGAGGTGTCCCTTCCCAGCCTCACCTTCATGAACTGCTCCATGGATTTGGAGGCCAGTGAGTTGGAGCGGAAGAGGGTGTTGGGATCAGCTGGAAGAGCACAGAGGCTGTGGCAAGGCGGGCACATGGTGATGTCCCAGCTGTCCCTGGTGTGCCCAACCCCAGGGACATGTGGTACTTCTCCTGCCTCCCCCTTGGTGGCCTCACTCTTTCTCCATGGGGATCTGGAGGACCCCTGGCTTGGGGTTTTTCGAGGTGGCCCTGGGCACTTACAGGTCCTGGCCAGCTCACGGGTGGTGAGGTAGTCCAGGAGAGGCACAGCCAGCCCCTGCTCCAAGAAGATCTTCACCAACTTGGTGGCCACGTCTTGCCGGCTCTCCCCTGAGGTCACCTCCTCCARGACAGCCAGGACTGTGCCCTCTGGGGACTGTGGGGAGGGCAGGGTGRGCACAGCGAGGTCTCTGCACTGGGGTGGTCACCCCAAAGTTCCCCACACCCCCAGCACCCACCTGGGCCGGGCAGAGGATGGGCTCGGTGAGGAGCTGGATGAGGGGCTGGTAGTGGTGGGGGGGCAGGACTGTGTCCTCCAGCAGCCTCACTGCCAGCCTCAGGGCACCCAGCTGTCCTCTGCAATGACACCGGGGGACTCACACGGGTCCTGTGCCCTCCATGGGGGCCACCTCGTGCTGTCCTGGTCACAATCACCTGTCCCCTCTGCCTGCACTCACCCACGATCCTCGGTGGGGCTGGGGAAGGGCAGAAGCTGGAACCAGCCCCTGGTGGGGCCYGGGCAGAGGGTGTCCAAGAAGAACTCGACCTGGGGGACAGAGGCAGGGTCTGGATGGGGGGGACACGTGCCAGTCCCCTGTGCTGCACCTCCCTTGRGGGACAGCCCAGGACACGCAGGGTCTGCATGTGGCACTGTCGCCATCCTGGTGGGTCCTGACCTGTGGTCACCCCGACCCCACACAGGGGTTGCAGCAGTGCCCCCAGGACCCTGCCCCATTCCGGTGTGCCCCGAGGTCCTCACCCGCCCCAGGAAGTCGTTCTTGCCCAMGATGTCCCAGTCCCAAACCTCCACGCTCAGCACAGCCTCTCCCAGCTCCCCTTCTGGCAGCTCGAACTCCAGCACCTCRTCCCAGTGCGGGAACCGGGTTTTCTTAATCACCTGCTGGGCACAGGGACTGGTGGCCGAGGGCKGCCTGAGGGTGCCTGAGGGTGCTGAGGGTGTCTGGGGGTGCCTGAGGGTGCCTGAGGATGCCTGACCCTCCTGGGTCCGTGTGGGACCAGGTGCCACACCCTGCACCCAGCACTGACTCACGGCTGTCTCCAACGTGTGCCCGCAGCATGACACCCGCCCAAAGGGGTCCGAGGAGCCCGAGGGGTCCCGGGGGGCCAGGTCTCTGTGAGGACACGGGGGTCAGCTGGGGCACAGTGGGTGGAGGGTTTGTTCCCACCACCACGGTCCCTGCAGCCCCACGTGCCCCCTTTGTCCCAGCTCGCCTGGGCATATGGGGCAGCYGGCAGGTGCCAGGGGATGCTGGGCAGATCGTGCCCCATTTCCAGGGGAGCCCTTCCTCCTCCAGTCCCTATTGGGGGTGCTGCCGTCCCTCCCGGCTGCCCCCATGGCCACCCTGTGCCCATGGCCATCCTGTTGCCTTGGTAGCCGCTTTGGTTGCCATGGCAGCGGGATGCTGCCTCTGCCGGCTGCTCCATCTGTCAGCTGTGTGTGCCTGTGTGTGTGTCACCGTGTGCGTGTCACCGTGTGTGTGTCCCTGTGCACTCTCACACGCCTGCACACACTTGTACACACAGCTACACCCCCAAACGCAGACAKGCAGCCTGGGCCGTGCCTCAGCTTCCCCAAATTTTGAAACCAAAGGGCAAAAACCTGGTGTGAGAGCCAACCACTCTGCTGGGGACCAACCCCGGGTACTCCATGGCGCTCCAGTGGCCCTGTCCCCAAGCAGGGATGGCAGCACATTTCCCACTGAGCCCCCATGGCATTGTCACACGTGGGTTGGCACTACTGCTGTCCTCAATGTGGTGCAGTGAGGATCCTTCCAGGTGTGGAAAGGGGAGGACAAACCCCATGTCATCACTATCCCCACCCCCTCCTCTCCCCCCTCTTGCCAAAAATAAGACCCCTGACCTGGCCTCGATGAGGTGGCAGCGCAGCACCCGTGGGTGGCCCTGCTCCGGGACTCGCAGCTCCAGGTGAATCTCACCCTGCACCTCCTGGTCGGGGTTCACAGGTGCCAGGCTGAGCCAGCGGTCAATGCCTGCCGAGGGGGACAGTGTGGGGTCAGCGTGGGGACAACGTGGGGACAGTTGGGCACCCCATGGTGCCAGGATGGGTCCCGCTGTCCCCCACCCCACCGTGCCCCCCACTCACCCCGAGGCTCGGCCGAGATCTGCTGGTGGCTGAGTGAGACCTTGCCAATGACATCRTCCTGCCTGTGAGGGAGCAGACACAGCAGGACACTGTCGGGGACCTGCCACCCCTCAGGGGGGTCCCCAGTGCCCACCTTGCCCAGGTTGTCCCCCTACCCAATGGTGTCTTCATCCAGCACATAGATGGTGAGGCTGTGGAATCCACGGGGCAGAAGCAGYGTGATTTCCTCACCCCAAAAAGGGTTCAGGCTCTTCCACACCGTGGCCGTCCTGCCGGGATGGCAGAGRTGGTTGCTCCCCCAGGGAAGATCCCCCACCCTTGCGTGTCCCCTCCCAGCGTGGGACGGTGTCCCCATACCTGGCCACCACCTCGTTGTCCACCTTGACCACGCAGTAGGGATCGCTGGAGCCAGACCTGGGCAGGGGATGGGGGTGCCCTGGGTCAGCCCCATTCGGGAATCCCCCCACCCTTGGGGGTCTCAAACCCCCACAGGGAAGCACCAGCCCCGGGGGTGAGATGAGTTGCCCGGTCTCAACCTGGCCCCGCAGCTGACCCTGGGATGGGGACATCCCTTTTTCCTGGCCCTCTTTGAACTGAGGGACATTCTGTGAGTCACCCCGAGCCATCACCACCTGTCCCTGTGCCACCCACCCCCGGGTACTGCTGCCTGTCCTGCRGCACAGCCCAGCCCGAGTCTCTGTGACAACCCACGGGGCCGGGGTGACACCGGTCAGGCCCTTTTCATTGGGAGCACAGGATGGAGGGATGAGAAACAGATCCAGGGATCATCTACCCGACCCCTGCAAAGCCCCTTTCTGCYGGTTTATGGCAGCTGGAGCAGCACCGAGGGGTGCTGGCCCTGGGGTGCTGCTGGAGCCCCAAATCCCCAGGAGGTGCTTCCATAAGGATTGGGACCCCGAGATGGATGAGGGAGGTGACCCCAGTCTCTGTCCCTGCCACGGGACTGGAAGTGGGAGTGGCTCACCCCGACCCCCTCTGCAGCCCCACGACAGCCCCAAGCTGGGTTTGGGGGCGCTGGGAGGGGCACTGGACACCCCATCATTGTGCTGATCACCTGCTGTGCCCGGACCCCCGCAGTGGCACACCCAGCGCGGCGCCGTGACACCCCTGGGGCAGAAACTGAGGCAGGGACACGGCACCGCTCCCGCTTGCCCAGCCCTGGGAGCGGCCGGCGGTGCCAAGCTGGCACATCCGGCGGTACYCGGGACTGCCAGCTCCGCCGAGCCGTGTCCCCGGGGCAGGAGCGGGCGGGGGTCTCCCTGCACCCCTCCGCTCATCACCCCACCCCCCCAAAGGGTGCGGATGCCCAGCGGGGGTGGGAGTGCAGGGCTGTGCCCCCCAGTGTCACCCCCAGGCTTGGGGGAATCCTCTGTGCCCACCCTGCTGGGGGGCACGAAAGGGATGCTAAAGGAGCTGGGGGGCTCATACACCCCTGGGGGATGGAGGGGGAGGCCTGGCAGTCCCTGCACACCCCAGACYCCCACTTTGGGGGTAAGGGGTGCAAGCAGAGACCCCCAAAACTGTACGGAGAGAAGAATACTCAGGGCGGGCAGAGCACCCAGCACCTCCTCCCCACCACATCTCCCGGGGTGGGTCTGGGGGAAATCGGGGGGCTCTGAATGCCCCGAGCCACTCACACGTCCTTGGCGGGCAGGTCCTTCCCCTCCAGCACCCGGCAGCGCAGCGAGGTGATTTTGGCCATGCCGGCGAACTTCAGACTTCGGGGTGGGCACTCGGGGGCTGCGATGGGTGYCCGGGTGTGCCCTGAGCCCCCGCCAAGCGCCGGCGGGGCTGCCCGCACCGGCCTCGTCCTCCGCCGCCGCTCCTCACCGCGCTTCTTCCTCTTTCCTCCGCTCGGTTGTTTTTGTTGCCGCTTYCCACCTGCGCCCGAGCCGCGGGCGGGAGCCCAGGCGGGCACACGGAGGAGGGAGAGCCCGGGTAGGGTGGCACCGTGCCCACCGTGGGGGTCCCATCACGGGCCAGGGGCCAGAGAGCAGAGCCACCCTCCGTCCTAAAGGTGGGGAAACCGAGGCACGGTGGCGCCTGTGGTGGGGGGCTGCTGTCATGTCAGAGCTGAGGGGCACAAGGGCTGGGTGCCCCCAGGATGGGGGTCTCCGTCTGGGGCCCAAAGTGTCAAAGTACGGGGGGAATGGGTGAACACTGGACTTGGGGATGAGGGGAGGAAGGAGGTGCATGGGATCCCCAAAGGACATCCGGGTGACCCCAGTCCTCAGAGGGGACACGCTGAGCCCGACTGGGTGGACTCCAGCAGGTCTCGGGGTGTCTGTGGGYGCAGCACCCCAATCCCACCGCTCCCTGCACCCCGGCCTCTCTGCACCAGGGACCCCGAGACAGAGAGGATGGAGGGCACTGGGGGCAAGGGGAGACATCCCGGCCATGGGGAGGGACAGTGGGGGCTTGAGGGGGCTGAAGGGTGCGGAATTCGGGGTGCGGAATTTGGGGTGTGGAATCTGGGGTGGGGGTGTGACCATCACCCAATGGGTGCTGGAGGATCTCAAAGAGGGGGATGCTGGTTCTTGGGGGGCTGATGATGGGGTGTAGTTCTTGGGGGAATGATGTGGGGCACAGGGTCACATACTAAAGGGGGGGCTCAATGAGATCCTTGAGGGCGTCTGGGGGCTGCTGAATGGGGGGGTGTCATCCAATGGGTGCTGGGTCCTGGTCACTGCCGGGGGGTGTCACGCTGTGGGTGCTGGGGGGGTGTCACTGGTAAGGGGTGTCACTCTATGGGTGCTGGGGAGTGTCACTGCCGGGGGGTGTCACCCTGTGGGTCCTGAGGGGTGTCACTACCGGGGGGTGTCACGCTGTGGGTCCTGAGGGGTGTCACAGCTGGAAGGTGTCCCGGTGTGGGTGCGGGGTCCCTGAGGGGGTCACTGCCCCTCGGGCCCGGCGGGCGGGGGCAGGGCCGGTGCCCGCCCTTTCTCCCTCAGGGGGGCTGTTCCCCGTCCCTCCCCGCCCCATCCCTGCCATCTCCCGTCCTTTTCCCGCCCCATCCCGGCGCTCCTCCGTCCCTCTCCCGCTCCATCCCTGCCATCCCCCGTCCCTCTCCCGGCCCATCCCGGCGCTCCCCGGTGCCGGGGCGGTGCCGTTGGCGGCGGGGCCGGAGGAGGCGGCTCCGGGTCCCCTCCCCGCGCCGCCGCTTCCGCCGCCGCCGCCGCCCTGGGCCGGGCGGGCCCGGCGGGGCCGAGCGGGCGGCGGGGTCAGCATGAAGCCGAGCGGAGGTGAGCGGGACCCGGGCGGGGACACGGGAGAGGCGGGGGACGTGAGGGAGGACGGGGGTTTTGGGGGCTCTGGGGCTGACGGGGCCGTCCCGCCGCAGAGGAGCCGGTCCTGCTGGCGGAGCTGAAGCCGGGCCGGCCCCAGCGCTACGACTGGAAATCCAGCTGCGAGACCTGGAGCGTCGCCTTCTCCCCCGACGGGGCCTGGTTCGCCTGGTCCCAGGGACACTGCGTGGTCAAGCTGATCCCGTGGCCCCTGGGAGAGGCCGAGCTGTGAGTGCGGAGTCGTGGAATGAGTTGGGTTGGAGGGGACCGTAAAGCTCGTCCAGTGCCACCCGTGCCATGGGCAGGGACACCTTCCACTTAGCCCAGGGTACTCCAAGCCCTGTCCAGCCTGGCCCTGGACACTGCCAGGGATCCAGGGGCAGCCACAGCTTCTCTGGGCACCCTGTGCCAGGGTTTCGTCACCATCCCAGGGAGCAATTCCTTCCCAATATCCCATCCAGCCCTGCCCTCTGGCAGTGGGAAGCCATTCCCTGTGTCCTGTCCCTCCATCCCTTGTCCCAAGTCCCTCTCCAGCTCTTTTGGAGCCCCGTTAGGCACTGAAAGGGATTCTGAGCTCTCCCTGGAGCCTTCTGTTCTCCAGGTGAGCACCCCCAGCTCTCCCAGCCTGGCTCCAGWGCAGAGGGGCTCCAGCCCTGGGAGTATTATCTCCTCTGGTCTCACTCCAGCTGTTCCACATCCTTCTGATGTTGGGAACCCCAGCGCTGGAGGCGACTCTGCAGGTGGGGTCTCAYCTGGGCAGGGCASATGGGCAGAATTCCCCCTCCCCTGCTGCCCACACTGGGGGMTCAGCCCAGGGTGTTTCTGGTTTCCAGCCCTCACCCCCCAGCACCAAAGTCCTCCCATTACTGCTCTCCATCCGTTCAATCCAGCTTGGATTGATCCCAGGGGTTGCCCAGTGTGGGTAGATGGGAGTGGGGAGTCTGTGAGAGAACACTCCACCCATCCCTGCCTCCCTCCAGCGGCTGCAAAACCTCAGAGCGCAAGAGCCGGGGCGGCAAAGTGGAGACCTGGAGCCGTGGGGCAGCCAAGGAGAAGACTCTGGAGTGTGGGCAGATCGTGTGGGGCCTGGCCTTCAGTGCCTGGCCAGCAGCTGAGGATGGGGACACGGATCCTGCCTGTGCCCTGGGCCTTCCCTGCCTGGTCCTGGCCACCGGGCTCAACGACGGGCAGATCAAGGTGTGGGAGGTGCAGACAGGTGAGCAGCCCTCACTGTTGTGGCTTCAGGCTGGCTGTCCCCTTGTTCCCCTGTGGAAGGCGATCCCATCTCCCTCCTTCCCCAAAACCTGCCCTGTCCCAAGTGGGGCTGCACGAGGAGGTCTGCCTCATTCCCCATGGATGGATGGCACTGAGCACAGCTCCTTTCCACAGGACACCTCCTCTTCAGCCTCTTGGGACACCAGGATGTCGTCAGGGACCTGAGCTTTGCTCCCAATGGAAGCCCCATCCTTGTGTCGGCCTCACGGGACAAGACCTTGCGTGTGTGGGACCTGAGCAGAGATGGTAGGAATGTGCAGAGATATCCCTGTGCTGGGTCAGGGAGCAGGGAGAAACCCATCTTGGGAGGGAGGATGGTGGGAGAGGACCTTCGGGGACAGTATTTCGAGGCAGAAGGGGACAGCTCTGTGACAGGGAGCAGAGTTTGACSTCAGAGATGCAGGAGGGCATTGCCTTGGGATTTACCCAGGGAATCCCCAGCCCAGTGTAAATTCCCACTGGGCAAAGGGCGGGAGAGCAGAGCTGAGGAGTCCTGTTCCCCTCTGGTGACACATTCCTGCTGTCCCCAGGGCGGCAGGTCCAGGTGCTGTCGGGCCATGTGCAGTGGGTCTATTGCTGCTCCATCTCCCCAGACTGCAGCATGCTCTGCTCCGCCGCTGGAGAGAAGTCGGTGAGTCCTGCAGGGTGGGAGCCATCCCTGTGCCTGCTGAAYCCAGCCCCCTGTGTCCCCAGAAACCCCCCTGGGAGAACGGCCAGGCCATYCTGCCCTGGCTCCTGAGGAGCTGGAAGTTGGGAGCAGAGCCCATGTGGTTTAAACCTTGGGATGCTCCCAGCCTGATCCCTTCCCCAAATCCTGCAGGCACTGCTGTGGAGCATGAGATCCTACACCCTCATCCGGAGGCTGGATGGCCACCAGAGCAGCGTGGTGTCCTGTGACTTCTCCCCAGACTCTGCTCTCCTTGTCACCGCTTCCTACGACGCCTGTGTCATCATGTGGGACCCCTACACCGGGGAGCAGCTCAGGACACTGCGGTACGGACCTGGGAGGGGACACAGCAATGCCAGGGAGGTTTTTAGGGCTGGATGTGGCTTTCCTGCCTGGAATGGCACAGCCACCATCTCTACACTGTGGTATGGATCATGGGGATGCTGTGGGACAGGACAGAGCAATGCCAGGGAGGTTTTTAGGACTGGATGTGGCTTTCCCTTCTCGCTGGGCACAGCCATCACCACTCCTCTGCTTCCAGAGGCAGGATGAGGGTCTGGCTTGCCAAGTTTGGCAGCTCTGCCAGCCTCAGCTGGGGAAGGGGCTGGTGGCAGCTCAGAGCTGACTCTGGGATGTTGTCCCCACCCACAGCCACGTCCCGTTGCACTCCACACTGGATTCCAGCAGTGAAATCCACACCAGCTCCCTGCGCTCMGTCTGCTTCTCCCCCGAGGGGCTCTACCTGGCCACGGTGGCAGATGACAGGTGAGTGAACCCCTGTGGGGACCCAGAGAGGGGCCCAGGAGGAGACCAGAATGAACCAGAAGCTCAGGAGGTGGGGAATAAATGCACCAGGTCCCCRTCAATTCCTGGAATAAGTGGAAAGGTCAGGCCTGTGGGAACACCATGGCTCGGCTGTGACAAGGGGTAGCAAGGTCAGGGCCTTGTCACCCTGAGCTGAGGTCTGTGTCCTCCTGGGGGCTGTGCCACCCTCAGCATGTCCCTCACTCAGCAGGGGAGTCCTGCCTGGGACACTCCCATGGGAAGCAAATCTTTCTTGTTTGTGTGTCTTCAGGTGACCCCAGAGGCTTTATTTTGGCAACAGGTACTGCATTGTGTCCTCTCCCTTTCTCCACAGGCTCCTGAGGATCTGGGCCTTGGAGTTTCGGTCTCCAGTGGCCTTTGCCCCCATGACCAATGGTCTGTGCTGCATATACTTCCCACATGGAGGATTCATTGCCACAGGGTGAGTAAACAGGAGAGGGTGGAGAAACAGGGAGATCAGCTGAGCTGATCCTGCAGCTCAGCAAATTCTGGGCTTCCCTGGGGATAGCTTTCCTGGGCCGGGGAACACACACTCCTTGGCAAGCTTGGGAATATTTGGGATCAGTTGGAATTCCCCGTGTCCCTCTGCCCTGTGCTCAGGGTTGTCTGGATCCCATTGCAGGACCAGGGATGGCCACGTGCAGTTCTGGACGGCCCCGAGGGTCCTCTCCTCACTCAAGCACTTGTGCCGCAGAGCCCTGCGCACCTTCCTCACCACCTACCAGGTGTTGGCGCTGCCCATTCCCAGGAAGCTGAAGGAATTCCTCACTTACCGGACTTTTTAAGGCAGCAGGGACAGCAGAGGCACGGAGGTGAGCCCTGGGGCTCGGCCTGGGCCGGCGGCGCCGCAGGAACGCCGAGCCGTGAGCCAGGAGCGTGGCTGCTCCCGTGGTTTTGGGGCTGTGGAGGGCTTTTCTCGGTGTCATAATACAAAAACCCAGCAACGTCCCAGGCAGAGGGTGAGGGGCAGAGCTGCGGTGGCCCCGCAGGGGACACGGGTGGGACACARGTCCCCCTGTCCCCTGCTGCCTGCTGGGGTTGGGTCAGGTGCTTCTGCTTCTGAGTGCAATGGTGTGAGATGACGGTGGAACAGCTGCTGTGGGAGCAGAGCTGTTGTCACCTGCACAAATACGGGGCTAACCCCCCCCAAAACACCCACCTGGGAGTGTCCCTCCATCCCRGTGGAGCACGGGCTCTGCCGCTCTCCCGGCGTGGGCAGGAGCGGGACAAGCCCRAGCAGGTCTCAATAAATAAAAATTGATTCCTCATGATTTCCCTCCTGGCTCGCTCAGGTGACCTGGGAGTGCCTGGCACCGCCCTGGCTGCCAGGGAGGGGTGGCAGAGGTGTCCACCTGTGGGAAGAGGTGGCTTCACTCCACCCCCTGCTCCTTTTCCTCTCTTGTTTTCTCTCTGTGCTGGAGCAGGGCACTCAATCAGCCAAATTCCCAGACATGCTGAACATGCAGCAGTGTTTTGTTTGTCCCCGTCCTCCAGCTTAGCTGGTGGCTGGAGCAACAGCACATTCCCTGTGTGCTGGCAGGCTTTGTGGATGGAATTCTCCCCCAAACATCCCCAGGATGTTGTTTTTCCCTTGGGAACAGCTGAGCACAGAAAGCTGGTGCTCCCCTAACCCCCCACCTCCCTTCAGGAGGGAAAAGCAAAGACCAGTGCGACCTGCTGGGCTTTGGAGGCACCTGTATTTTCCCATGGAGCTTGGGAATAATGCTACCTTTTAACAACCTTTTTACCCTGACTGCACTCAAGGCTTCCAGAAAGGAACTGGGAAGCTGCAGGGAGCAGCTCCAGGCATGAAGCTGATGGTCCTTCCCAAAYCCAGCAGCAGGACTCAGGCTTCGGCCACCACCAGGTCCCTGGTGACCTGGAAGGCGGCGATGAGGGAGCTCAGCTGGATCTTCTCGCTGGTGCCAGCAGCCAGGCGGTACCTGGAGGGGGACCAAGGACAGCTTTTGGGGTTTCCACCACTGTGGGTGCCCCCCAAAGCCATGGGCTGTGTGCCAGCAGTGCCCAGCGACCACCAGGAGCCACCCCAGGGTCCCCAAACTGGGGGAGTGACACTCACTCGATGTCTGCCAGCTTGATCAGCAGCTGGATGCGGATGGAGGGAGGGAAGTCGACTGTGRAGAGAAGGAAACACTCGGTGAGGGGCAGGGGGAAGTTTGGCCTTTCCAGGATCATCCAGAGCTGGACCCTTTTCCCCACCTCTGTGCACGAAGAGATGGATCTCAGTGAGGATGTCCTGCAGGGCCAGGCCCTTCAGCGTCTTCAGCTCCATGATTTCTGGGATGAGAGAAAGTCAAGGCCTTGCTTCCAGGCGTTTCCCTGCCAGATCTGCTCCTCATCTCTGCAGCAACCCYGAGGGGCCTCCCCAGCAAGCACCACCCATCCCAGAGGCCACAGAGATCCCTGGGAAAGAACAGGATTTATTCCAGCTGGGAATAACCTCCAGGGCAAAGGATACTGCGGTAGGCRGTGGAGAAATCCTGGTTCAGCATCCAGTCGAGGATGTTGGCGATGTCAGACTTGAGGGGATGCCCAGTGCAGGTGTAAACGTTCTCCTCTGTCACCTTCCCAAAGGCCATGGAGGTGCTCTGAGGAAGAGGAGGGAACAGGAAGGATGAAGAGGCCCCACCAGCTCAGCTGGCCAGGAGCTGATGGCCACAGTCCCACCTGCAAGATATTGAGGGCCCTGCGCATGTCCCCGCTCGAGAGGGTCACCAGAGCCTTCATCCCGTCCTCGCTCACATCCACCCTGGAAAACAACACCCGGGGAAGAGGGACCGTGGGAATCCAACCTGCTGCTCCTCCCCGGCAGGGAATGGGCACAGAGGGGGTGTGGAGGGCTCCCCCCTCACCCCTCCTCCTGGATGACGTGCTGCAGCCGYGGCACCATCAGCTCCGGGGTCAGGGGGCCGAAGCGGAAGCGGGTGCAGCGGGATTGCAGGGCGGGAATGATCTTGGAGAGGTAGTTGCAGATGAGGCAAAACCGGGTGTTTTCTGTGAACTTCTCRATCACTGCAAAAAGGAGGGAGGGGAGGAAGGTCCTTGGCTGTTGCCTGATTCCCACCCTGCCCTGGGCTGGATGAGGCTGATGGCTGCACACAGTGTGGGATTCCCACAGTGTGGGATTCCCGCGGTGTGGGATTTCCAGTGCTCCTCACCTCTCCTCAGGGCGTTCTGAGCATCCTGGGTCATGGCATCGGCTTCATCCAGGATGACAAGCTTGAAGCCTTTCCTAGGAAAAGGATGGGTGTGGTGCTGGAGTGGGGGGAGCTGGGAGATTTGTTCCCAGCCTGACCCCTGGGAAGCCCTTCTTGTATCCTCACCCTACCTGCTTGCTGGGCACATTCCCACCCACCCTGGGACCTCCCAAATCCCCTTCGCAATGTGCTAGGGCAGGAGGGTGCCAAAGAGATGAGGAACTTCGGGAAGCAGAGACCCACCACGTACTTAAAGATGGTCCTGGTGCTGGCGAAGCTCAGGATGGGCCCTCGGACGATGTCGATGCCGCGGTCATCAGAGGCATTGAGCTGGAAGGGAATGGTGTGGATCCCTATCCCTGCATCCCATTCCACCCCAGCCCAGCCTTTCCCTTCCCACACCATCCCATGTCATCTTGTCCCATCCCATTCCCTCCATCCCACCCCACCGTGTTCCCGCTCACCTCCAGCACCATGGAGCCGAACTCCCGCTCCCGGTACAGCTGCCTGGCACAGGCCAGGATGGTGGATGTCTTCCCGGTGCCGGGCGGCCCATAGAGGAGCAGATGGGGGAGCCGGTCCTCGCTGATGAAGCGCTGCACTGCGGGATAACAAAGGGATAACAACGGGAAAACAGCGGGATAATAGCGGGATAACGGGGCTGGGGGGCACCGGGGACCGGCGGGGGGGTCACCGCGGGGATGGGGTTAATTACCGGTGCTGAGGATGTCCCGGTGAGACACCAGCTCGGACAGCGCCTGCGGACGGTACTTCTCCACCCTGCACCGGGGAAGGAGAGGAGCGGGGAGTCAGCCCCGGGGCGGTTCCCGCCGCGGTATCCCGTTATCCCGGTATCCCGGTATCCCCCCGCTCCCGGCCGTACCACGGCAGGTTCGCGCTGCCCGCCGGCGCCATGTTGGGAAGTCTCGCGAGAGCTCCGCCAAGCGCGCGAGAGCGGCGGGGCGGGGCGGCCCTGAGGGTGCGGGCGGGTCCCGCTGGAGCGGGAACATCCCGGTCCCTTCCAAGGATTCCCGGGGTCCGGGGACCGCCACAGCTTCCCTGGGCAGTCTGTGCCAGGGCCTGCCCACCCTCCCAGGGAACAATTCCTGCCCAATATCCCATCCAKCCCTGCMCTCTGGCAGTGGGAAGCCATTCCCTGTGTCCTGTCCCTCCAKCCCTTGTCCCCAGTCCCTCTCCAGCTCTCCTGGAGCCCCTTYAGGCCCTGGMARGGGCTCTGAGGTGTCCCTGRAGCCTTCTGTTCTCCAGGTGAACACCCCCAGCTCTCCCTGCCTGGCTCCAGAGGTGCTCCAGCCCTTGGAGCATCTCTGTGACCTCCTCTGGACTCTCTCCAGCAGCTCCAGGTCCCTCCTGTGGCTGGACACAGCGTTCCCACTGGGATCTCACCTGAGTGGAGAGGGAGAATCCCCCGCCATTCCACTGTCCCTGCCCATGGCAGGGGGTGGAACGAGGTGACCTTTGAGGTCCCTTCCAACCCAACCCATTCCATGACTCTGTGACAGTGGGAAGGGCACGGTGCTGGTGTTCACCAGAGCAGGATGGTGCCTGTGATCCTGGGGAAATCACGGCAGCAGGAATTGCTGGATCAAGGTTGTGAGGAAGGTTTCGGGAAAACACAGTGCCCCTGCCCTCGGAAAACCCTTGGGATGAGGGGGGCACCTTTGGATGCAGGGACACTTGAGGAGAGGAGATCTGGGATCCTCCCTGTGTGACAGGAGCAGCAAACTCCAGAGGTGGCTGCCAGAACAAAACATCTTTATCCTTGTCCCTGCTGCTTCCCAGTGCCTCTGGAAAACCCCCGGAGCCTCCTTTAGAGAAGGAGCTTAGAGGGGTGAATTAGCCCAGGCTGCTGGGGCAATGCTCCAGTGCTACTCTGATCCCAGAAAGGAATGCAGGCGGGAGTGAGAGGTGCTGGCTTGGAAAACGCAGGTGGACTGAGGATGGGAAGCGATCCATTGGGAAGTAGAGGTGCAGGGCAGGCAAAAAAAAATCCCTGGAAAAATGCCGTTGCTGACAAGGGAAGCGAAAACACCAAGAGCTCCAGCCTGGATCCTACAAAACCCCAAAAATCTGCTGGAGGGCAACTGCTTTCCTGGCACTTTYCCCCCTTTTCCCCCCTGCAGCCCCATAAAGGAAAGCAGGAGCTGGAGGCTGAGGTCAGCAGCCTCAGCCGTCCCTCTGGGCGCGTGACAGCCGTGACAGATGGCCCTTCCCTTCCSAGCCTCCAGGTCCTTGCCGGGCACCTGGGAACAGCCGGGAGCTGGGATTTTCCTGCACATCCTGGATCCAGAGCTGCAGCTCTCCCCCTGGATCTGCCTTCACCTGGGGCAGGCTCTTGTTCTCCTAAATGGATTTTTCCAGGCTTTTTCCCCATGATTAATAAATGCCAAACCCCAAGGAAATCTTTGGGGTGTTGTTTGATAGGGTTAAAC
>QVAJ01000998.1:0-11689 GCA_003546035.1 Mixornis gularis | reverse complement strand
CACCCTCCACTTCCTGAACATTCTCCATTTGACCCCAGGCACCCTCCATCCCCACCCCAACTACCTCAATCACTCTCCACTCCTCGAACACTCTCCATCCTCACCCCAATCACTCTCCACTCTGACCCCAAGCACACTCCAGTCCCACCCCAAYCACCCCAATCACCCTCCAGGAGCGCCCTGACCATCCCTGATTCCCACCTGAGCACCCTCCCCCCGACCCAGCACCCTCCACTCCAACACTCCCACCCCAGGCCCCCTCAGCTCCCACCCTGAGCTCCCTCCCCTCCCCTGGGACATTTCCCACTCGGGGTTGGTGCCGAGGATTCCCTGTGGGGTGGCACCAGTGTACCCAGGGGGAGTGGCACCATTCCAGTGACATTCCCACAGCTCCCTGCAGCCCCAGTTCCCAAAGTGGGATAACCCCTGAGGCCTCCCCCGGCCCTTTGGCTTCCCAAATCCCATCCACGGAAGGTTCCGTGTTTTCCTGCCCCAGCACGAGGCCAGGGGAGGCAAACCTGCCCTGCTCCGGCTCCTCTCGGCTCCCGGGGCCACATTCCTGCTGTTCCCAGGACACACATCCGTGCTGGATTCACCCTGGGAAAGGGCCCCGCTATCGATCCAGCCATGGGAAGAGACCAGAGTGCCCCGGAGTGTTAATTAGCCCTAATCAAGGTAATTAGCCTGAGAGCCGAGCATTAGGGCTGTGTCCCGTGTGTGTGACAGCACAGCTGTGACCCGGCCGGGAGCAGTGAGGGTGACCCGGGTGACAGGACACAGCCAGCCCCGGTGTCATTGTCACCACCAGCCCCTGGCCCGTGTGTGTGACAGCACAGCTGTGACCCGGCCGGGAGCAGTGAGGGTGACCCGGGTGACAGGACACAGCCAGCCCCGGTGTCATTGTCACCACCAGCCCCTGGTGCCCGAGGACGCTCAGCACCACCTCCCCCAGCACCCCCAGGGCACGGGACAGGGCCAGGGGGTGTCACCGGGGTGTCACCGCCTGTGACAAAGGTGGGAAATCCCCTTGGAGTGACTCCCAACCCCGAGTCCTGCAGGYGGCCCCAGCCCAGCTCAGGGACCCCACTGGATTCACACCCGGGTACCCCAATCCCACCCCGCCCTCCTCACCCTCCCTGCCGGCTCCTGCTTCCCAAAGCCCCTGGAGCTGCCGGGATGTGCTGAGCCCCCGGGGCCCTGCAGCCTCCAGGAGCTGATCCCTGATGGGGAACAGGGAACCACCACCCCCAGGCAGATCCCACAGCACCTCCCATCCCAGCTGGAAAAATCCCTATTGAATAATGTCACCTGATGGGGACAGAGGGGACACGTCCTCTCCCAGTGCTCCCACACGGCACTTGGGCCATCCCAAGTTTTTCTCCCTCCCCAAAATCTCCTTCTGCCTCAGATGAGACCCAAAGGAGGGGGAAATTTTCCCCCAAGCACATGGGAGCTGTTATTAATCTTATTAAAACCTCTCGGGGGTTAATGTCCTGTTTAAACACAGCCTGGCCTCTCTCCCTCTCTCTGCCCGCTTTGCCTTCCCAGTTTTCCAGCCCRTTACGTCCATCTTTTGGAAATCCAAATAAATAGCTGCTTTCGAATGGGGAGAAGGACAAAACCAGTGCCGAGAGGGCCATTCTGAGCTGTTCCAAACATCCCCCAGGGTTTGGGAAGATTGTTCTCTCCCCACTCAACCCCCAGCACTTCATCAATTCCAGCCAAACCGCCCCCAGCGGCGATGGGGACAGAGATATCCCGCGGCATTCCCGGAGGATGAGGGATGGGGATAGAGCGGGATGAGGGGTGGGCACTCGGCTCATCCAGGCCCTGCAGTGACGGACACACAACCCCCTGCATCCCACAGCAGGCTCTGGATGGGGCTGTGAGAACACCCAGGCCGTGAGGGATTTGCGGCTTTTCCATCCCCGCCCCTTTCCCGAAGGATGGGACATTCCCCAGGCGATGGCTGCAGSGTCCCCAAGGCTCCCCGGCCCCGGGGGGAGGTGATGCCAGCAGGATCCCATTCCCGCCGTGGTGGGCAGTGGGATACAAAGCCTTTCCAGCCCTGGGAGTGGGCACGAGGCTGGGAGGATGTCCTGGGACTGGCCCCCGGCATCCTCCCAAATTCCCAACCCACCCCTGAGCCAACGCTCCAAGTGGGGTCTATATCCCAGAGGAGGATGTGGGTTTGTGGGTTTCCCTTTGGGAATTGAATTCCTCCACTCTGAGTTTTGAACTGGTTGAGCCCCAACCCCTCCCTGCTCAATTTTTCAGCCCCTCCAGGCCTTCCCTGGGATTTCTCTCTGGAGAAACTGGGCAGAGAGGAGCCAAGAGCTCCGCTGCAGAGGGAAAAGTGCTGGGAGCCATCAGTGCTGGGGACAGGGAGAGCATTCCCCTAAATAACACCATGAGGAGTTCACGAGATGCTCATGGCTCCTCCAGCAGTGAATTCCCTCAGCAAACCCAACCTCTTTGCTGGAATAATAACCCAGAGCACTCAGCAGCCCTGAGTGCTGCCACTGTGACCTGTGTGGGGATGTCCCCATTGTCCTCAGCTCCCAAACGTGGCCCCAAGCCTGGGRCAAGCGCTGGCCAAAGGCAGCAGGGAAAGGCCAACACACCCAGAGCTGATTTCTGGCTGTGGTTAATCACCTTCAGGGCTGAAAAAACACTTTTCTCCCCAAACCCCTTTTGCTTTGCCTCATTTCTCCTGCATTAAGGGCTGTTGGYACYGGGAATCTCTTCCACCTCCCCATCTTCAAGGASGGGTGRTTTGAAACTAAAAGAGGAGGGATTTGGATGGGAGATYGGGCAGGAATTGTTCCCTGGCAGGGTGGGCAGGGGCTGGGCTGGAATTGCCAGAGCAGCTGTGGCTGCCCCTGGATCCCTGGCAGTGCCCAAGGCCAGGCTGGACATTGGGACACTGGGAGGTGTCCCTGGGGGTGGAATGAGCTGGGASTGAAGATCCCAAACTCACCCAAACCCTTCTGGGATTCAGATTCCTGAATCAAGGATGAAAACCAGGATCAAAAACCATTGCAGAGAATAAGGGAGCAGCCTGGGACAGTGGGAGGTGGSATGGRATGGATGGGATTTAAGGTCCTTTCCCATCCAAACCATTCCAGGGTTCTGTGATCTTCCCTCAGAGCAGCCACAGCCCCTGGGCCTCTCCAGAGGCTGTTTTCCACATCTCCCACCCTCAGGTTCCTCTTCCCAGCCCCCTCCCAAAGGCTTGGCAATGGATTTTGGGATGGGACATGMACCTGCCCCATGGGCTGGCTGGGATGCACTTCCAGGGGGACTCTCCCGTGCCAGGCTCTGCTCCCCACCATCCCCTCATCCCACAGCTTTTCTCCAGCCATGATTTCATTCCTTCTTTCTGCCTAGTCCCAAAATGAGCATCATTGATTTTTCATAGCTCTAATCCTTTTCCTAACAGAAGCCACCTGGGATTAAATCAAATTCCTTATCAGCATCCAGACATCGCTGGGGCAGCCTGGCCCCTTCCAGCAGCCAAACCTGTGAGCCCAAGAGGAACCAAGAGCCAGGTTTGGCTGGGCAGGACTCATTTTCTGAGCTCTCCATGAGCCCACATGCTCACACCAGCCTTTCCTTCCCGGGCTCTGACAGCTCTGCTGTCGGGCCAGGCTGGTTTCAGTCTCATCCTCTTTATTTTCTCYACAACCCAGCCCTCTGAGACATTTATTTTCCAGTCCCCCTCGCTCCCAGCTCTGTTAAAACCGCCGTGAATGATTTAGGGAGTTCTTCAGGCAGCCTCGTTAATCCTCCTGGGTGCACATTAGCTGGTCCTGCAAATTTAGACGTACGGCACTTTAATCGCGGTTTTAATTGCGAGCTGCGAGGCTCAGCCTTCCCAAACACACGTCGATAAACCTTTACAGCCCTGCCTGGAATGTGGATGTGCCGGAGGATCTCACCCACACCGAGGTCTGGGCTGGCTGGTGCCTCCCCACGGCCACCCGCCCCCTCGGTCCCCCCGGGGCTCTCGGGGTGCTCACCCGGGGACCTGGCGGGTGGGGTGGGGTTTTCCAGCCTTTTAAAACACAGTTCCCACCCTGGGGCCTGCTCTGGGTCCTCATCCCTGGTCATCCCTGGAGGATTCTCCTCGCTCCATGCCGGCACCTGTGAGCCCAGAGACCCGCGGGTATCACCACACCCACCCCGCTCACCCCACCCAGGGGGATGTGGGGGGGCTCAGGGGGGTGGGGGACTCCCCTCGCCATCCCCGCGCTCCTGCCAGCCCCCCATTTCCATGGCAACCATGCAAATGGGAGAGCTTTCCATAATCATTAGGGAGCGGAGCGGAGCAGTACAAACAGCGGCGGCAGTAGATTACAAACCCATTATGAACAGTCGCACCTTCTGAGCGCTGGTAATTACACCTAATTGTGCATTTAATTGTGTAATTGAAAACCTCCATCCCGAGTTCAGCCCGGGCTCCTTTCCCCCGTCCCGGGCGGGGGGATGCGGCCGGGGGCGGCCCCGCGGTCCCCGGGCCAGCCCCGCGCCCCGCACCCCGAGCCGGGCGAGGACAAAAGACGCCGGCAGATGTCGGAGGAGGGTGGTTCCCACCGGTGCTCCCGGCGGTGGTGGCCAGATCCAGGGAAATCAGAGCAGGAAGGGAGCACAGAAGGGGACGGGAGGGCCTCGGAGCCCGCAGGGGCGCAGAGGGGTCCCATTGTCACACAGGGATGTCGCACAGGGCTGGAGAGGAAGGATCATCGCCTCCCTTCACCCAGCCCTCGTTAGGCGGAACTCCTGAGCCCGTTCTCCAGGCTCGGAGCCGGGGGTCACATTCCGGTGCCCTGGGCAAGCCCCACGGCTCGGGGAGAGGACGGGATGGAGCCGCGGCCCCGCTCCTGCGCCCCAGCCCCGCGGGGGAGCGGGGATGGCAGGACGGGCTTGGCACGGCACGGCACGGCACGGCATGTCACCGCATGTCACCGCACGGCCCCGCACGGCCCCGCACCGCGCCCCGCCAGCCTGGCAGGCTCCGGCAGGCGGGAGGTGCCAACCCAGCTCTGCTTTTCCAGCCAATTAAAGGAGAAGGAGAGAAACAAAGAAGGAAAGGAGACCCCGGTGGGAAGCGGCTCCCGGCTCTACCAGCCGGAGGTGGGAGCGCGGAGCGTCCCTGTCCCCACCCAGCTGCGGGGCTGGGCGGCCACAGGGAGGGGCAAYGGGATCGCCAGTTTGGGATGGGGAAGGAGCCAGCGCCGGGAAAACCATCCTGCAGCAGCGCCGGAGCGCGGCCGCGGGGCAGAGCGGGGAGCCAAGGCACCTGTGACAGAGCTGGACAGATCCGGCCTGACAGCTGCCGGCAGGGCATGTCCCGATATCCCGATGTCCCAATATCCTGACATTCCAATGTCCCGATATCCCGATATCCCAATGTCCCAATATCCTGACATTCCAATGTCCCGATGTCCCGATATCCTGATATCCCAATGTCCCGATATCCCGATATCCCGATATCCCAATGTTCCGATCTCCCGATATCCCAATGTCCCAATATCCTGACATTCCAATGTCCTGATATCCCAATGTCCCAATATCCCAATATCCCGATGTCCTGATATCCCAATGTCCCAATATCCTGACATTCCAATATCCTGATATCCCAATGTCCCAAAATCCCAATATCCTGATGCCCCGATATCCCAATGTCCCGATATCYCGATGTCCCAATGTCCTGATATCCCGATATCCCAGTGCCGATATCCCGATGTCCTGTCTCACTGTCACCAGGGCTGGCACAGCAGCACAGCTGTCCCCGCACCCCCAGGCTGCAGAGTTAACCAATGCTGTGGCTTGTGGCTGCCACACCCCCGTGGCCCAGTGTCACCTCGGTCCCTGCCCCATCCCGCCCCTCAGCAGCTCCGGTTTCCCACACAGAAAAGGTGAATCCCACCACAACGGGTCACAGGGACGGGTTGGTGTCTCCCAGCTGGTGGGAAAACCAGCAAAACCCCGGAGTTTTGGTTTTATCCCACCTCATTCTCATGAATATCTGCTGGTGGCTGCTCCCGTGGTGGGACAGGGCTGGTGGGTGTTTGGCAAGTGGATTTTTCCAGGGAAAACCCATAAATGGGGACAAAATCTGGCACGTGCTGCTTGTCCCCAGGGCTGGAGTCACCCAGCACTCGCAGAATGGCCTCGCTGGTGGTGGAGGAGCTTGGAGGAGGTTTGGATGCTCCAAAGCAGCTCCCTGTGATGTCATAGCCCCAAAACCAGTTTCCCAAACTGGTTCCGGTGTGGGTTGGAGTGGACAGCACCCTGCAGRGCCCCTCTGGGTCAGGGACCTTGTGCCCAAGGGGTGCCAACTGCCCCTGGGGGCCTGGAGCCTCCACTGATGCCTGGGGGACAAGGGAGCAGGTCATGGRTATTGGGAAACCAGCTGGRGTGGGAAAGGTGCCCACGAGGTGACAATGGCACACATGGAGCCATGGAAAGGTGACCATGGGGTGACAACAACACAGGGAGCCACAGGAAGGAGYGCACRAGRTGACAGTGACMCTCAGGGAGCCAYRGGAAGGTGACCATGGGGTGACAGTGACACACAGGGAGCCATGGGAAGGTGCCCRYSRGGTGACAGTGACACAGGGAGCCATGGGAARGTGCCCGTGGGGTGACAGTGACACACAAGGAGCCACGGGAAGGTGCCTGGGCTGGGCAGGGAGGACCAACCAGAGATGGTGGCATCACCTCAGGGAGGGCTGGGTGTCACCACGCTGCTGTTTAAGGGACACCGAGGCCCAGGCTGGGCTCAGCATAGCCATCCCCTCCCCGGGCAGCCCTGAACATGGTCCTGCAGCCTCGGGGCACGGCCTCCAGACAGCCCCACACACACCAGTGCCAGCCCAGCCCCATGACTGGGCACACTGGGAGCACAGCTGTCCCCACCCTCAGGACAGAGGGCCAGGACAGGTGTCAGGGCCASCTGGGTTGGGGGACATGAGCCTCCCAGTGCCATCCCCATGTCAGGGGTGAAGCAGGGATGGGGTCAGGAATCATCCCTGATCCCTGTGGCTCCATCCCAAACCTCATCCCTGCCTGGTCCAGGGGCTGTGTCACCTCAGGGTAGCCTTGGTCACCCCAGGGGACACGTGGATGGCACTGCCACTTCCAGTCTCCTGAGGCTGGCCCAGCACAGGGCCATGGGTGGGCACCCAGACCCCCAACCCGGGATGAGGAGCTGAGGGTGGGGGACATCTCCCCATGGCTGGGGGGGGGGGTGGAAGCCGCTGCCTCCAAAACCAGGAAGGAGCTTTGGGGAGCATCCCAAAGGATGAGGTGGTTCAGGGTGAGCCTGGAGTGGGAAAGGTCCCTGGCAGGGGATGCCAACAGCACCAGGACACAGGGGCTGAGGGTGGAGGGGACAGCCTGACCCCAATCAGCAGCACAAAGTTCCTCCAAGTGCAAGCAGGAGCTGCTCTCCCAGCCCAGGAGCTCGCACCAATTCAGCCTTCCCCTGAAATCACCAGATTAAAATCTCTCTGATCTGGGATATCTCGGGGAATAATCACCAACAAACCTGCCTGGGAGCTGAGTGGTAAAAAGGAACGTGACCAAAAGCCAGGAAATTCCTGCACACCTGGAAAAGCCCCGCTGGATTTCTCCCAAATCAGGCGAGCAAAGCACCAAGCGAGACTTCACAGACAGAAGCGAGGGGACAGCTGGGGTCACAGAGGCCATTCCTGCTGGGAATGGGGGGACTCCAGCCTGGGGATGATCCCACTGTGCCTCTGCTGCCCAGGGCTGAGCACTGGCCCCAAAGCTTCCCCATCCCCCCGGCAACACCCCCCATCCAAAAGCGGGGACCCCTCCCCACCCGCTGCCTTCGGGAGGATGAAGAATGAACAAGAGCTGGGCAGAAAGTGCCTGTCAGCAGGATGCCACCGTCATCTCCAGAGAGCTCTGGAACCCGTTTCCATCGCTGCGTCCATCCATCCATCACCCCCGTCCCCGGGGACACCGCGAGCTGACCCCACAGATTTCAGCAGTCCCTCCCTGCTCTCCTGGCCGTGACGAGCGCGGCACGGCCGCGGGGGCAAGTTGGAGGCTGCTGATTCTCCATTAACGCACCACCCTGCCGGGATAATTAATCGCAACCTCGGCGGCGCTGGTTTGAGCAGAAACCCCCCGGATCCCCCCCGCGCTCCCTTCGCCGGCTCCTCTGGCACAGCCTGATGAAGATTGATTCGCGGACGGCGGCGAGCGCGGCTCCGAATCGTCACGAAACTCGACAACCCCGTTAAAATCACCCCTCTCCTTTCTCCCTGTCCCCCCACCGCGGACAGGTGGGTCCCGCTCAGGAGCAGGAGAGTTTCCAAAGTGCTGGCAGCGGCTCCAAGTTTCCCTCTCGCCCCGGCTCAGGGGACCGGCACCCCGAGACGCATCCGTGGAGTCACCAGAATGGGAAACCGCGGGCGGGAGTGAACTCGGAGGGGAGAGATTGCAGTTGGGAACAAAGCTCACACCTGCTGGAGACGCAACCTCGGGCACTGACAGGGCAGGGAAGGGGTCCCCATCCATCTCCCCGGCCAGCGCCGGCTTGAGGCAGGAGATGAGGGTGGCATTGCCTGTCTTTTAGATCGGCATTTTTCCTCTGCTGTGGGGTTTTTTTGGGGTGATGGCGAGCCATCCCCGAGCTGGTCCCAACACAAGGTCACCGCCGAGGCGGCGTGGGGAGMGGTGACAGGCAGCATCTCGCACAAAGCACCCCCGGCATGCCGATGAGCCTTACCAGCTGCAGGCAGCAGAATCCCACCAGCGTGCATCGCCCGTTGCATCTCCCCATGGCTCCCCAGCCGGATCCTCGGGGCTCCYTCACCGTGGCCTCGCTCCGCCGCCGCGCTCCAGCTCCTCACCAGCCGCCCCTTGGCCACCCGGGGAGCGTCACGGGGGGCTCCAGCACCATGTCCCGCTCTCCAGCCTCCGGCCAGCCCCGCCGGCTCAGCACAGCGGCGGGCTGGGCTCGGCGCGGGGCATCGCCCCCCTTCTCCCTCCGCCCCCCGCCCCGCTACACCCCGCTCGGGCGGCGCGGGGGCCGCGGGGCCGCGCAGCCCTGGCCGCCCATCCCCGGCCCGGCCCGGCGCGGAGCCGCCCGCTCCGCTATTGTCTCCCGCACAGCCGCGCTCCGCGCCCCGGGCGGGCGGGAGGGGGGCGCGGGCGGGGCCGGGCGGCGCGGCCGGAACAAGGCGGGACGCGGCAGCCGGCGGGGCGCGGCGGGCGGTGCGGCCGGGCGGGGCGGGGGGGGGGCCGGGCACGCCGCGCCGCGCCGAGCCCTTGGCGGCCTCCGGGGGCGCGGGCAGCGCGGCCCCTCCGCCGCACCGCGGCTCCCGCCTGGCCTTATCCTCATCCTTAACCGTCAGCGTTTGTCTTTTAAATCGCAGATTTTTATTATTATTCTTTTTTCCCCTCCGGAGCCAGGTGCGGCTGGGTGAGACCCCGGGGAAGGGCTGCGAGATGCTCCCCCGTATCACCCCCTTATCCCCCGCATCCCCCGGCCCTGCGGCCCTTGGGCGGCGTCTGGACCTGCAGCACAGGGACCCCRCCACCTCCCCTGGGGTGGCCATGCCAGCGCAGCAGCTGGGCTTGCGGGGAGGACAGATGGCCGAGCCCGGCGGGAGCTCCACACGTCCGCCCGCAGAGCCTCGCACCGCAGAGCCCCGCTCGGCACACGCGGCTGAGGCCGGGGGCGAGCGCCGGCCGGGGGCTGGGTGCCTGGGCTGGGAGGTTGGTGCAGACAGGGCTGACACGGCCCCTCACCGCCACCCACCCGCTCGCCTTTGTTCTGTTTTCACAGCACACCTTCGGTGACATCGCAGAGCGCCAGGAATCACCGGGATGCTGCTTTCCCAGCGCTTTAGAAACCTCTGGCTGAAATGCCGCCTGGCAGAAGCACTCGGAAACAGTTCGCTGCTTTTAATTTCCATGATTTCTTAATCCTTAGCGGCGATATTCAGAAGGAAGCCTCTCCTGAACCGGCCCCACGCAGCCTTAGGTGTCAAAGCATCCACACGGCATCCGAGGGATGAAGCTGCGTTCATGTGTGTGGTCCAAGCCCCATCCAAGCTTGCCGGGGCTCATCCCTGTGCGCTGCTGGGACCAGCCTGCAGCACCTTCCACACCTGGAGCTTCCCCTTCATCCTCCACCACGGGGATTTCTCTGCCCCTCGGGGCTGTTCCGTGCTCTCAGGAGCCTTTGGGGAGGCTGAAGGAAGGAGCTTTGCAGAGAACACTTGGCTTTTGTGCGTTCAGGAACACACAGTGCAAAGGTGCAGGGGGTTCCTCAAGGGAAGCTCTGAGCCGGGCTCCGGGGAGCAGGAGCACACTGAGACGTGATGTTTAAAGCCACCTCTGTTCATCCCAGCCTGGCCTGGCTTGTGCCCTCCAGCAGCCCTGAGTATTCCCACAGCTCGCTCTGCAGGCTGCCAAGGATCCCAGCAGGGGAGCTGGGACACCCCCACCGTGGGCTGGACTCCTCACAGCTCCCCTGGCTCCAGGATCCCATGTTTTCACCTGGGAGAGGTCCCATCATCTTCATCCCACTGTGTSCCAGGCTCGTGAGGGTTATCCAGGTACAGACACAATCCCAGGATTCAGCTTTTGGGCTCCTCTGGGATTTAAACACARCAGAAACCCAGAGCAGAGGGATTGGGATCACCCCACAGGTGAAAAATGATAAGGACCAAACCACCCCACAGCATCTCCTCAGCCACGGCCAGGCGAATCTGCCCAGCTCAACCCTCCTGAAGGCCCCAGGAAAAGGCAAAATGCTCTGCTGGAAAATCATAAATCCCCATCCGATGGCGCCGAGATCCCGCCTGGCTCCCRACCAGGTGGACTTTTGCAAAGAATCAATTTTAGATTAAAAAAAGGTCAATAAAGCCTGTCATGGAGCTTCCCTGGAAGGAGAGGAGACAACTTCATCCGGGAGAGGGTGGGAAATGAGCCCAGGGCTTTGTCCTTTGCTCTGCTCAGAACCTGCCACTCCCCACCCCCCACCCGGGGGTTTATGTGCAATAAAAAGCCCCAGTGGCCAAAATTACAGAGAAAACATTGGGAAGAAATAAAAAAAGGGTGAGGAAATTAATTGGGAGGATGGGAAACGGGAGGGAGCCATCAGGATCTATTTGAGCCCCAGCTGTGCTCCCACCAAGCCCTGTTGTGCCTCAGTTTCCCCAACACCCTGGCAGGGTCAGAGCCTCATCCCAAATCTCGTGTGGGATGGGGAAGGGAGAGGAACGTGCCACCATCAAGGCTTAGACTCCACTTCTCTGTCACCCCACACCCCATGGTGTGGATGTCACATCCATCCAGGGATGTCCCCTGTYCCCCAGGGCCACCTGGCTCTGGCAGGGGCTGGTCTGACCTGGCTGAGCTCTCCATCCCCAGGCCAGGAGGAGCCAGATGGGATCTCTTCCCCAGGTACACAAAATCCTCTCCTTCCACTAAACCCGGGTGGTTTAAGTCAAAAACCATCTGTGTCTTTATGCCAGAGAGAGCTCTCCCTGCCAGGGGTATAAACAGAACACACAGAAATCAGGTTTTTCACTAAACTGATATTTTTACATCAAAAAGTCATTGTCTATTTGGGCAGGGCTGGAGCAGCCTGGGGACASAGACATCCCAGTCCCAGGAATGCTCCGGCTTTGGGTCCAGG
>QVAJ01000996.1:13819-28272 GCA_003546035.1 Mixornis gularis | reverse complement strand
CGGGATCCCGGTGCGCGCGCACCGCCCCGCCCCGCCATGATCCCACGGATCCCTCCCCCTGTGCCGCGATCCCGCCTTTCACCGCACCCCACGCGTCCCCGTCCCCCCCCCTTCCAGGCTGCGAGCCCCCGCCGCCACCCCCGGGCGATCCCCGCTTTCACACCGCCCGGGGGCCGGGCTTGCTCCCACCCCGCCGCGATCCCTCCGCCAGCCCCGGGGGTGGTCCCGGGTCCGCCCCTTTGGGGGTTGATCCAAGCCTGGAGCGGTTCCCCCCCATCTCTCTTCAGGGTTTATCCCGCCCCGGGTGATCCTCGGTCCCACGCTGGTGGGGTYTGCACGCCCCTCATCCAGCCCCAGGTGATCCCCCGGCAGTGATCTCCCTCGGGTGGTCCCGGATCTGTCCCCACCCGGGGCTGACCCGGCCGCCGGGCCTAGCCGGGCCTGCACCTCGCGGTGGTTCTGGATTCCCCCTCCGGGGCTGGTCTCCCCCGGGGCCATCCCGGGTCCTTCCTGGGCTCTGGGGGTTTTGTACCTCCTGCCCTCCCCGGGTGATCCTCCCCCAGTCCCAGGGCCTGGTTCTCCTGCCAGCCCCTGGAGCCCCCTCCCCATGGGACCCCCTGAGCCTGGATTCCCCTGGGGATCCCCCAGGCCCGGCCCCTCCCCAGGACTGGGGCCTGCTCCCCCCCAGGCCTGCGGCCTGTCCCTGGTCCCCCTGAGGCCTCTGGCCCTGATCTGCCCTCCAGGGACTTCCCCGATGGAATTCCCGATGGGGATCCCCCCCAGGCTACCATCCTGCCAACCTCCCCACCAAGTGTTTGGATCTCCCTCCCCAGGTTATCCTTCCCCATGAAGCCATAAGATCCTTCCTCATGCGATCTGAGAGGATCCTTCCCCTGGAGCCCCTCCTGCTGAAATAGTTCCTTCAGCTTGTTCTCTTCCCTTGGGAGACCCCTGAATCCCCCCGAGGTCCCCAAATACCCCCCCAGCTCCCTTGGATCTGGGGGTCCCTCTTCTCCAAGCATGTTCCCGGCTGTGGGAAGGAATTTGCTGGATCTGTGGTGGGCCTTTTTTTGAAACCTCCATTTTGCAGTGGGGGTAGTGACCCCCCCTTAGAGGAGATCCCTTGGAGCCCTCTTGACTCAGATTCTCTTGATTCTGGGTCTTTGCATCCCACCCACCCCAGGGAGCCACCTTGAACCTTTCTCCTCTGGGATTTATTGGCATCCCTCTCAGATCCTACCCCCACCTTGGGGACAAACCCCGTGACCCTTCTCCCCTGCTCACACACCCCTTTTCTCCTCCCCTGACCAATGTGGGGGTCACACCACCATTAAGGATCCGTCTCCTGGAGCTCTCCCCAGACCTCACAGGGATGGGTGGGTGGGGGTATTCCAGCCCCTCATTCACCAMGGAGTGGAGAGGATGGACAGATGCCTGGATCGAGTTCCCCCCACTCCCCGTTAGGAGTTGGGGACCCCCCCTCATCATGGTGGGGATGCTCAGCAGGGTTCTCCCTTTCCTTGCAGAGCTGTGCGGGAGTGATTTCGGGAAGAGGGTGAGGAGGGAGCCGGCGGGACCGTCCTGGGCACAGGCAGGTGGAGGATGAACGGCGAAGCTGAGTGCCCTGCAGACCTGGAAATGACAGCTCCCAAAAACCAAGGTGAGCCCCCGGCGGCTCCCCAAAACGTGCYGGTGCTCCCAGAGGAATTCTGGTGCCACGCTTAAAAATAATAATAATAAATAAACAAACCTCGGAGCGCCCCTTTGCTCAGAGGGATGGCAGAGGAGAAGGGATGGAGAAGGAGGAGGGATGGAGGATCCATGATCCCAGCGGATCAAGGCTGGAGGGGGGAATCTGCCTCTCTGAGTTCTGATCCACCTCAGGGAACGTGCACACACGTGTAYGAGCACACGGATTCATGCTCCAGTGCACCAGCAGCCCCTTGGCACTGGGATGCTCTTTAGGGGGGCTGGAGTTCAGGGGGATTGGGAAAGAGGGGGGGCTGGCACAGAGGTGCTGCCCTCCCTGCTCACATCTGGGCTGCATTAAAAGCCGAGCCGTTACCTTGGGCCTCCAGCTTCCAGACCCCRGCATGACATCAGAGCTTCAACTTTTATTGGAAAGGGGGCAGGAAAACAAGGGAAAAAAAAGAAAGATGTTTATTTAGGGCAACTCGCCAGGCTTTGGCACTCCACCCCTGAAAAACCCCCTGGGTCCCCCAGATCTCTGGAGCCCCTCACACCTGCCAGGTCCCCCCAGTTCTCCTCCTTCCTTGCTGCAGTCGGGGTTGTTGCCTCGAGCGAACCTGTCCGGAACACGTGTCCTTCTCCGGGACTTTAGATGGATTTAATTACACCGGGGCAGCTTTCCTAATATAGACCCGGCCCGRCCGGTGCCAGGAGAGCCGGGATAAATCGGTCCCAGGGCACAGACAACCCCATTCATCCTGGTGGGAGAACRCCACAGTTCTGGCCTTCTGCAGCGTGCCCCTGGTTGAGGGAGGGGGAACAGAGGGATGGAGGGCTGAGYGTGGGGGTCCYTGTTGTCCCCACCCTGCTGCCAGCRAGGATTTGGGGATGTTTCCAGTGTTGTTTTTCTGTATTCCTTTGGGATGTGGTTATTCCAGCTGTCTGCCGGTGGGGGGTTCATGCAGGGCCAAAGRTCCCCTGGTGTTTCTGCGTTCAAGGAGGGGAAACTGAGGCACTGGGCTTGATGGGGGCAGGTTTGGGGGGGGGTGTCTCGTCCCCTTCTCCGTCCCCTCTGGATTTTTGTGGCTGTGCTGCTTTTGGTAATTCCTCCTGATTTCTGCAAGGAAGGTTGGCACCGGCTTCCCAGCCTTGTTCTGCCTCATTGGTCCTTGCCTGGGAGGCCTGGAAAGTGGATGGGAAAAACAGGAAGGCAGAATCTGGGGCTGTGTTCTCCCTCCCCCAGCTCTGATTTCCCCCAGCTGTGCAGGGAATGGGGGTTTCCCATCTCTTTTGCCTCTTCATGGTGTTTTGGGATGAAGCCAGGAACGCAGAGACACACCCTAAGCCACCGGGCCCTTGATTTCCAGGAGGGCTCTTTCTGTCTTCTCTCTCCATATTAATCTCTAATGAGGTCACTGCAGGGACCAGATGGATCCTAAACTGTTCCTAGTTTGACCCCTAAYCAGACAGGTCCAGGAGGGGAAATGGGAAGGGGGGGGTCATGTCCTGGCTATGCTCCCTTCACCATGTCCTGTATGTCCTTTAACATCCCTTGCTTGGATTTGGGATTCTGGGGAAATTGTCCTTCCTTAGACCCCTGCAATGGCAGGAGGTAGAGGTGCTTTTCCTCATGTTGAGTCTTGAGTGGAGGGAGAGCTGCAGCTGGAGAAATCTGTGCAGCTGGATATTTCTGGGAGCTTGGTTTCATTCCTGGAGATGGAGGGAGAGATGCTCCACTCAGATCCATGAGCAGCCACACTGTCCCCTTCTCTCCAGGATCCTGTGTCTCACTGTCCCCATCTCTGGGGTGCTCCATGTCCTCCAAACACCTCAGCCTTCACCTGGCCGAGATGTGAGGCAGGGAATGCCATGGTGAGCCAGTCCTGTGGGAATCCCGGGTGCCCATCCCGGGATGAGGCAGCCAGGGCTGTGTGGGCGGGTGGCTCCGGGCTCTGCTCCTCCTCCAGCCCATCCCCCAGGGAATTTTCCTTCCGCTCCCAGGCCCCGCTGCATTCCCCAGGGCCACCCATGTTTGCAGAGCACCCCGGGCTGTGCTCCCCAGCTGGCGTGGAAGYTGGGAGCAGGGAGGAATTCCCCTGGCAAGGAAGCAGCCCCAAGGTTGGGGCTGGATGAGGCACTCAGGGCTGGGATATCCTGCCTGCTGCCTGTCCCAGCACGGTGCTGCTGCCTGTCCTGGCCTCAAGGTTGCTCCAGGCTCTCCGGCTTTGCCACGTGYCCATCCCACCATTCCAGCAGCATGTTCCTATGGGGAGATGGGGATGCTCCTCCCAGCAGCTTGGGGRATGTTGGGGTGATATGAACATCATCTCTGCACTGTCAGGGACCCCTCTGTGAGAAGTGGGGGGCTGTGCTGGGCTCTGCCCCCCCTCCCTTTCTGGTCTGGGAGCTTTGACCTTGGCAGAGGTCACCGTGGAGCTGGGCCCAGGTGATCACAAAGCTCTCCAAGGTGCAGGAAAAGCAACGCTGAGGTTTTCCAGTTGCTCTGGACACATCTTTYCCACTTAGAAAGTGTGTTTCCCTGCTTCCTGCTTGGCTGGAGAGCTCATTGCTCCCATGTCACTGCACAGGGGTAGGAAATAGCCCTCTGCTCCCGTGCAGCAGAGCCATCCCTTATCTGATGGTTTTCTGGGATGAGCGAGTCTCTCTGGTTTGCACCGAGTGGAATTTCTAGCTTTGCCCAGATTGTTTTGGCCCGTAGAGAGTCGCTCGAGGGTGATGGAGAAACAGCCACGTCCCTTTGATCTTTAATCTCGAGAGGCAGCGTGTGGAGATTACGTGTCCTGGCGTGCGGTCCGGAGCGGCACGCCGGGAACTGGAGTCCCGGTGTCCTGCCGGGAAGGGAAGGGAAGGGAAGGGAAGGGAAGGGAAGGGAAGGGAAGGGAAGGGAAGGGAGGGGAGGGGAGGGGAGGGGAGGGGAGGGGAAGGGAAAAGGCTTCCTGCCCTTGTCTGATCCCGTTTCTCGCTGCTCAGACCGCTGGTCGCAGGAGGACATGCTGACCCTCCTGGAGTGCATGAAGAATAACCTGCCCTCCAACGACGGGAGCAAGTTCAAAACCACAGAGTCTCATCTGGATTGGGAAAAAGTGGCTTTCAAGGACTTCTCAGGGGAGATGTGCAAGATGAAGTGGATGGAGATCTCTAATGAGGTAATTGAAACCACAGGGGGCTTCCTGGGGGCTTTGTGACAGGGTCTGAGTGTCCTACTGACATTCCTGGGACTGTTGGAATTGTCCAAGTTGAATGCCCAGAGTCCTTGGCCATTGGTGCCAGCACCATCCCGCTGCTGTCAGCATTGTGACCCCCTCAGGGGGCTGGGATCAGTCTTTTTTAGGGTGGCATTATAAAACCCAGTGGGTTTCTGCTTTGCTTTGCCAGGGATCTGCCCCGTCCCCTGTTCAAATCTTTGTCTCTTCGTTTCCCGCACAGGTGAGGAAATTCCGAACCCTCACAGAGCTCATTATGGATGCCGAGGAGCACGTGAAGAATCCTTACAAAGGCAAAAAACTCAAGGTATTGGGCAGGAAAATGAGGCTCAGTCCCTAAAGGGTGACCCCACACTTCCCCAGGAGAGGGGCCTGTCGCCCCTGTGGCACCTCAGATCCACGTGGCTCTGCTGTGGCAGCCCCTGCAGGCACCTCACTGCCCCTAATCCTGGTGTCYGGCTGCCCAAGGCTCCAGAGGCCACAATTCTGGGCCTGGGCCAACTCCTGGGTACATTTAATATGGCTGGCTGTACTGCTGGCAGCCTGCATCCAAGTTTAGCTCCAGAGGGGCTGGGAGCTGCTGTCCCATTCCTGGCCTGCTTTCAACTGGGGCAGCCCATGGTCCATCCCTGGGAGTTGGGTTTCATCCCTTCCTCCTGCCCCAGTGTGTCCCCTCTTGCTCTGTGCTGACAGCTCTGGGTGGCTGGAGGCTGCTCCCGAGGTTCCCAGCCATGGGATACTGTAGTTCCTCGGGGAGATCTTGTTCCCTCCTTGCCTGCAGTGCCTGGATCACCAGCAGGGCTGGATAGAGGCAACCTCAAGGGCTGGGGGGCTGTGGGTTTGGCTGTGCCCCAGTGGTGCTGCCAGCTCCATGCTCAGTGTCCTCCCCTGTGCTGTCTCCCCAGAAACACCCCGACTTCCCCAAGAAGCCCCTGACTCCCTATTTCCGCTTCTTCATGGAGAAGCGAGCCAAATACGCCAAGCTTCACCCCGAAATGAGCAACCTGGATCTCACCAAGATCCTGTCCAAGAAATACAAGGAGCTTCCTGAGAAGAAAAAGGTATTGGGGGGTGATCAGCAGGCCCCTTCCCACCATGTGCTTCTGTGTGCCAGGCTCTGCTCAGCTCTTCCAGTAAAACCAGCAGAGCTCAAGCTCTGCCTGGCCAGGGCTTAATCCAGCTCTTGACAGGAGAAGTCAGGTGTTTGTTTAGTCCTGTCAGACCTGTAAGACTTCCTTGGCTTTTCCTGTCCTGGTTCCCAGGATCCGTGGGGTGGAGGCTGGTTGGGTCTGGCCGTTGGTCCATCTCTTCCTGGYGGACCTGGATGGTGGCTTTGCCCTTGGGTGGATCCCTGTTTAATGCTGGGGTTAAGGCACACACCCCGCTGTGCCACCCTGTCCAGGCCAGGGACACAGGGACAGGCTCTGGGAGATGCTGGGAGCAGAGATCTGCCCACCTGGAGATGCCAGAGCCTGGGGCAAGGCTTTGACAGAGCCCAACTTTCACTCTGGGTGTCCAGGAAAAGTCCAGGGCACAAAGTCCTGGTGTGTCCTTTCCCAGGGCTGCTGGGATACACAGGGAGGAGAGACATCCAGCTGCTGAACCTTGGGCAGGCTGGAAACCCTCTGCAGGACCATTCTGTGGGCTGTGGAGCCCTTGAGTCCCTCTTGGGGTGGTGGGATGCCCAGSCAGGTCGATAGGGATGTGTCCTCCTGCCCATTCCTGGTGCTGACATCGYTCTCCACCCCTGTGGTGGCTTTGTGTCCCCAGATGAAATACATCCAGGACTTCCAGCGAGAGAAGCAGGAGTTTGAGAGGAACTTGGCGAGGTTCAGGTGAGCAGGCAGCACCCCCCACCCCCCCATATTTCCCCAGGCCCCTCCAGGCAGATCCAGATTCCCCTCCTGTGCAGAGTTCACAGAGGAAGCCCTGGTGGGCTTTTGGCTTGAAGAGAAATGGGAATTCAGCAAAAAGACAGCAAGGAAAAAGTGTCTGAGAGCATCCTCCAGATGGGGAGAGTGGAGGACCAGCCATGCTCTGGGGGTCGGGGTCTGCAAGGTGGGGACAGGAGCCCTGCCACCAGCACTGATAATAGCTGAAGTGTCCCCAGAGTCACTCCAGACCTTCCTCTTGGATGTGATTGCTGTGATGATCCAGGTGGATCCTGGCATTCCCAATGGCCTGCTGCTGCTTCAGTGTTGCAGCCAAGCCCAGAGATGCCTGTAGCCATTGCTCCCCAAGGAGGGACAAACTTAAATCTCTCCTAAAACCCTCCTGCTCTTTTTGGGGACCCCCCCCAGTACCTGAGCCCCCTTGCAGTGACAGTCACCCCCTTAGCAGGCAGGTTTAGGGGTGCTCTCCTTGCCACTGCCACCTCCCTGACGCTCTCCCTTCCTCACCTCCCTGCCTGCTGAAGGGAAGACCACCCGGACCTCATCCAGAACGCCAAGAAATCCGACGTCCCCGAAAAGCCCAAGACCCCCCAGCAGCTGTGGTACAACCACGAGAAGAAGATCTACTTGAAAGTGCGTCCAGATGTGAGTACGGTGGGTGGGAGTGAGTGCGAGTGTGAGTGCTGGGGGGGTCCTGGACCCCGCTGCTGGGGGCAGGAGGGGAAGGGAGAGAAGCATTTTAGGGGGGTTGAGATGGAGGACACCGCTAGGAGCTCCCGGAGCCTGGACAGAGGTAAGGAGGGGCTCTGCACACYTGGAAGAGTCTCAGGGATTCAGCCCCCGTTTTTTTGCTAGGAAAGGGTGACCACAGCCTGAGTCAGGGCAGGAAAGGATTCCAGCACAGACATTCACCTCTGGCCATGCCCCTCACTCCCACACACCCCCACGGCTCCCAGCTGCCCCATGCTGGCTGCCATCAGGCCCCACCAGGCCACGCCATTTTTTTTGCCATTTTTTTCTATTTTTTCATTCCTCGTTTTTTTTTTGGATTTTACCCCTCTGCCCTCACCTCTGGCTTTGGGTTTTCAGGCCACCACGAAGGAGGTGAAAGAGTCGCTGGGCAAGCAGTGGTCTCAACTCTCGGATAAAAAGAGGCTGAAATGGATTCATAAGGCCCTGGAACAGCGGAAGGAGTACGAGGTAGGGAGCAGCCTCACCCGGTCCCCTCCACACTCGTCCCAACATTCACCCAGCAGAAATCCCTCTCCCGATAGCCACAGCGTGGGGGTTCAGGCAGGTCCTGGCAGGTCCCTAGTGAGTCTGAGCCCTGCCTCTCCAGCCGTGTGCGGGGCAGGCAGCAGGATCCCCAGGCACAGGATTAGGGCAATGGTTGGCTTCTCTCTCCTCCTCCTCCGGCCCCRGCAGGCGGGGGTGGCAGCCCCTCTGACTGCTCTGACCTTCCCCACAGGAGATCATGAGAGATTACATCCAGAAGCACCCGGAGCTGAACATCAGCGAGGAGGGGATCACACGCTCCACCCTCACCAAGGCGGAGCGGCAGCTCAAGGACAAGTTCGACGGACGACCCACGAAGCCACCCCCGTGAGTCCTGTCCCTCCTGGAGCCTGGCTGCATGCTGGTTCTTGCCAGCAARGAAACTGGACTCTGCTGGGCTTGGGAAGCCCAGATAACTTCTGGGATCGCAGACACAGAAGGGTTAGATGGGGTTGATAGGACAAATTTCTTCACATCAAGCCTGCAAACAGGTTGCCCGGGGCAGCGGTGGAGTCACCATCCCTGGAAGTGTTCAAAAAGTGTGGATGTGGCACTGGAGGACATGGTTTAGTGGTGGGCTTGGCAGTGTTAGTTAATGGTTGGACTAATGATSTCAGAGGACTTTTCCAGCCTTCATGATGACATGATTCTGTGATGATCCCTTTAAACCCGTCCTTAAGTACACATCAAATATACATTTTGGGGAGAATCTGAGCAAGGTTTACRGTGATACTCTGGCTTTTAGGGGGTGATCCAGCCCCCAGCTGCCCCAAAACACAGGCACTTCACTTCCTTGCCTGGTGCAGCCCAGCTGGGAGCTTTTGGGGAGGCTTTTAGCRCGGAGCCAGCTCCACAGGGGCAGGTTTTCCCTAACTCTGGGTCCCTCTGTGGGTTTTCAGAAATAGCTACTCCCTGTACTGTGCAGAGCTGATGGCCAACATGAAAGACGTGCCCAGCACGGAGCGGATGGTGCTGTGCAGCCAGCAGTGGAAGCTGCTGTCCCAGAAGGAAAAGGACGCCTACCACAAAAAGTGTGACCAGGTGAGGGGCTGAGGATGGGCAGGTGGGGGGGGAGAGGCAGGTGGGCACCAGGAAGAGAGGCTGTGGGAAAGGAACAGTGGGATGGCAGAGTCTGGGCTGCAGATAATCCTTGGAAATGAAGCCCTCACCTTTCCTCAGTCCCTGTGCTAGTCTGCATCACCAATTTTCCCTGAGGTCCTCGGTCACCTCCCTTGATCCTGTCTCCTGTGGGGGACAAACAGATGGTCCAGGTGAAGGGTGCTGTTGCCAAGGGATTGAGGCTGGGTCAGGGCTGCAAGGGGCAGAGATGGAGTGAGRGATCTCTGTGTAACCACACGTCTCCATCTCCCTCCAGAAAAAGAAAGATTATGAGATCGAGCTGCTCCGCTTCCTGGAGGTGAGTGATGAGGGCGTGCTCAGCCATCAAGTGCTGGGGATCCCAAATCTGRGAATAGGGAATTCTGCCCAGGGACTGGGATGGCTTTAATGGGGGGCTGCCCTCTCTGCTCCCCCAAAACATGTCTGGGCCCAGCCGTGGGTGCTGTGCAGGTGGCTRCACATAGCCTTGACCTTCTGGCTGTCCTAGTGGCTGACCCAGTGTCTTCCAGTTGGGCACTGGGAGGTGAGGGTGGGCCCCTAGCTGGGAGGGGAGCTGGGGTGAGCAGAGGGCTGGAGCTGGAGGATGTTCAGTGGCTGTGGCTGTGCAGTCTCTCACTTCCTTCCCTCGCTGGGGCGTGGGCGAGGGAGCTGCACTGAGGCCACCCCAGAGTCGTCCCCGTCCCCAGGCGGATGTGACACGGCCCCAGCTGCAGCTGCAGGGGCACGCGGTGGAAAACCCAGAGGTGTGCCCAGATCCAGGCACCTGCCCACCTGCTCTCACTGAGAAACAGCTGAGCTGGGGAGGGGACAGAGCTGGGGGACAGGGACACTGCCCAGATAGGGGGTGGTGACAGCCTGGGGACCCCCAAGGTTTACATGTGCAGTTCCAGATGCTGGTCCTGACTGGGACAGGGTTTGGATCAGGACACCCAAATGCATTTATTCCCCTTCCCCTGAGTCCGTATTCCCTAACTGCCTCAAAGCCTCATTAGCACTGAGCTGCCTAACGATGTCTCTCCTCCTTTGCCACCCAGAGCCTGCCCGAGGAGGAGCAGCAGCGGGTGCTGGGTGAAGAGAAGATGCTGGGCAGCAACCGGAAAGGGGCGACGAGTCCTGCATCCAAAAAATCCTCACCAGAGACTGGCAAGGTGGGAGCAGCCCCGGGAGGGACAGGGCTTGGGGTGGGGTTGTGCATCTCAAGGGGCTTTGAGGGCTTTGGTCCCTGTGTGGGCTTGCCCCGCCCTGACAGCCCCATGTGCCCCTCAGGCCAGCTCAGAGAAGCCCAAGAGGCCCATCTCAGCCATGTTCATCTTCTCGGAGGAGAAGAGGAAGCAGCTGCAGGAGGAGCGGCCGGAGCTGTCGGAGAGCGAGCTGACCCGGCTCCTGGCCCGCATGTGGAATGACCTTTCTGAGAAGAAGAAGGTTGGTACCATCCTCGTGGTCCTCCATCACCTCTCCACTGCTCCTGTGGGCACCTTGGGCAGTTCAGGGGCTGCTCCTGTCCTTGCCCTGCACCAAGGGGCACAAATGTCACCTGGAGCATCACAGTGACCCATCACACAGGTGCCACTGTCAGCACTGAGGGGCACCACTGGCCGTGCCTCCCCCTCTCATCACCTGGGGGGGGTCAAAACCCATCAGATAAAGAAACCTCAGAGGGCCCTTGAGCCTCAATTTTAAGGCTTTGGTGGTTTTTCTGATGGAGGGAGTCCCGAGATGGAGTTGGGGTTGGTGGGGGGGCTGTCAGTGCCACTGTGGGGACAGTGCTGGGGGGAGCTGCACTGAGTGTTTGGGGGCTGTGCCCCTGCCGTGCCCCCCTCACCCTGTGCCCCCTGCCCAGGCCAAGTACAAGGCACGGGAGGCGGCGATGAAGGCGCAGTCGGAGAAGAAACATGGCTCAGATAAAGAGGAGCGTGGGAAACTGCCCGAGTCTCCCAAAACTGCTGAGGAGATCTGGCAACAGAGCGTCATCGGCGACTACCTGGCTCGTTTCAAGGTGAGGAGTGGGCTGGGAAAGGGGCTGGAGCTGGGATCATCACTCCCACCAGCAGCAATTCCCATGTGCTTTGTCTCTGGCTCACATCTTGGTTTGGGCTGGGAGCAGTGGGGAGGGTGGGGGTCACAGGGGGAGCAGTGCCCCACCAGCAGCACCCCATTGTCCCAGGGTTTTTGGGTGCATCTGTTGCATCGTGGTGATTCTGTCCCACAGAACGACCGGGGCAAAGCGCTGAAGGCCATGGAGGCCACTTGGAACAACATGGAGAAGAAAGAGAAGCTGATGTGGATCAAGAAGGCAGCAGAGGATCAGAAGCGATACGAGGTGGGTCTCTGCCCTGTCCTGTCCCTCTTCGTATCCTTTAGCCAGTGCTGCCCCTCTCCCTGACCCTCTCTCTCTCTCTTCTGTGGCTCAGAGGGAGCTGAGTGAGATGCGAGCCCCTCCGTGCTCCACCAACTCCACCAAGAAAATGAAATTCCAGGGAGAGCCGAAGAAACCACCCATGTGAGTACCTGGGGTGTGAAAAACTGGGTCTGACTGTGGGAAGAGCCTGGAACAAGAGGAGGGAGGGTGGGCTGGACTCTGGTGTGGCTCAACAGGGGTTATAGGCAGTGCCAACTGTCTGTGCCCGCTGTCCCAGCCCGGTCCCTGCGCTCTCCCTGTGCAGGAACGGTTACCAGAAGTTCTCCCAGGAGCTCCTGTCCAACGGGGAGCTGAACCACCTCCCGCTGAAGGAGAGGATGGTGGAGATCGGCAGCCGCTGGCAGCGCATCTCCCAGGGCCAGAAGGACCACTACAAAAAACTGGCAGAAGAGCAGCAGAAACAGTACAAGGTGCACCTCGACATCTGGCTCAAGGTGGGTGCTGGATCCCAATAGTGGGAGACTCTGAGATCCCTTGTTTTTTTGGGATGATGCTTGGCATGGTCTCTGTTCCCACCCCTCCTCCGGAAACCACCATCTCCGGACCATTTTTTTGACATTTTGTAACTTAAAAGGATAAAAGTTATATACATGAGGAGGGTGTGCCCTGTGCTAGAGCTTTTCCCTGCTCCATCCCCCATTCTGTTCCATGCCCGCCCATCCCTGACTGTGTCCCTGTCCCCACAGAGCCTGTCACCACAGGAACGGGCTGCATACAAGGAACACATTTCCAACGTGAGTATCCATGTGGCACTGCTGTGGTGGCATCCTGGGGGTTTGGGAGTGGGATGGGGTTGCCAGGGGCTTGGGACTGGGCTGGAGACCCTGGGGGTTTGGGACTGGGCAGGGTCAGTCCTGAGTGAGGTTTGGATGTACCACACTCCAGAGAGCCCCTCCACTGGGGGTTTGACCCCATGGCAAATCAGCAGTGGGATTTTCTCTGGGCTGGACACCAGGAAGGAGCTGAAGCTGAGCCCTAAAGGGCTTTGTTTTGTTCTCACAGAAACGCAAAAGCATAGGGAAGATCCGGGGCCCCAACCCCAAGATGAAGCCAACGATGCAGTCCAAGTCGGTGAGTCACAACAGCCCTGTGGGGCCACCCAGGCCCCCTCCCTGGGGAGCGTGTTGGGGGGACCCACACCCTGTGTTTGAGGTATCCTGTGTGCCTCCAGCTGTCTGCCCTGTCCTTGAGACCATAAACTTTCCCCAAATCCCTGCTCAGAGCACATCCAGGTCGGATTTTGACCCCTGGTACCTGCTCGGGGACCCTTTTTTGGTGCAATTCTCAGTGTAAATGGGGAAAGGCTTCCAGGAAGGTGCGGGGTAGGGAATCACCTGATCTGCTCGATGGATGGAGGAACCCAAAGGGGGATTGTCCAGGATGGGGTGGGAGCTGCACCCATGGGTGTGGAGATCCAGGGACTCACCAAGACTCTCCTGTCCTGCAGGAGTCAGAGGACGATGACGAGGAGGAAGAAGAGGAGGAAGACGACGATGAAGATGAGGATGACGATGACGACAACGGCGACTCGTCAGAGGAAGGCGGCGACTCCTCGGAGTCCAGCAGCGAGGAGGAGAGCGAGGACGGGGACGAGGTGAGGCCGTGGCACGGGGAGGGCACACGGAGGGCACGGGGCCCCCCTCACCCTCCTCTGGGCTATGTGGGGGGCACCCACAGCCAGGCTCAGATAGATCTGTGGAGCAGGAGCCCCCCGGGAAGCAGAGGGACACGGGGAGGAGAAGGGGGAGCAGGATCCCCCCCGGTGTCCCCCGGGGAGGGCACGAGGAGCAGCCGCGGGGCAGAGTCAGGAGCAGCCTCGGGACGTAGAGGTGTGCGGGGGGGTGTGCAGAGCCCCCAGTGAGCAGAGAAAAATCTCCTGTCTTTTTCCTGGTGGAGATACTGAGTCTGGTCTCGGCTCCGTTTGCGCCAGTGTGAATGCCGAGTAAGTCACCAGAGTCAAAGCTTTACACCGGTGCAACTGAAATCTGAGTATGCTGGATGGCGCTGGGGCCAGAAACCGTGTCCGTGCCTTGTGCTCGCCACCGGACAGGTGAGGTGTTTCCACCCCCTCGCTGGTCTCAGCTCACGCCTCTTCCTTCCCTGGCTTTAGAGGGGGGAAACTGAGGCACGAGGCGGGTCGGGTAGCCTCCCCCAGCTCGTGTAGCGAGGCAGTGGCAGAGGTGAGGGCACGTCCCCCCAGCACCCCGAGCTGAGCCCTTGCAAACTCACTCCTGGCTCCTGCCCCGCGTCCCTCCTCCAGCCCGACCCCCGGGGGCAGCCATGGGAGGGTGGGGGTCACACCCCCGCGCTCTGTGGGGACCCCGGCTGGGAGGGTGAGCAGGGAACAAAAGGATGACAATGCCCTGACCTCCCCCTCCTCTCTGCCACCCCCCTGCCAGAACGACGAGGATGATGAGGATGAGGATGATGAGGACGAGGATGACAACGACTCGGAGGGCAGCAGCAGTTCCTCCTCCTCCTCGGGGGACTCCTCCGACTCCGACTCCAACTGATGGGCCGAGCTCTTCGTAAAGTCGTCGTTTGGTTTCTCGGTTTCGGTTCCAAATCCCCCCTGCGGCCCCTCAAAATCCTTCCTCCTCTTCCTCCTGCCCCTCCRTGGGACCCCCAGCGTGAGGAGCGGGGGCCGGGGGGACCCCTCTGCCGAGCTCACAC
This sequence comes from Mixornis gularis, assembly GCA_003546035.1. Classification (NCBI taxonomy): domain Eukaryota; kingdom Metazoa; phylum Chordata; class Aves; order Passeriformes; family Timaliidae; genus Mixornis; species Mixornis gularis. Next base: position 13,981 of record QVAJ01000996.1, on the reverse strand, counting down.
TACGGAGGGGGATCAGGGGCTGCTTCCCCCAGGCTGGGGGGCGAGGAGAGAGCTCCCCACTCCTGCCCCCTGCATTCCTCCCAAGGGGAAGCAATTTTTTTTTGTTTGGAATTTCATTCTTTCCAGGGGGGTGTCTCTCCATCCCTACCCCCGTAACCCCCT
>QVAJ01000990.1:0-15494 GCA_003546035.1 Mixornis gularis | reverse complement strand
TTSYWGSWGKGRRAAATTCTTAGACCTTTTTTCTACTTGGTAAAAACATGTTTTTGTTTGTAGATGATTTATCCTTTGCTCTTAACTATAAAAGTTTTCTTTCAACTCACCTTAACCTTTGTTCAATAACAACTAACTCAGCAATCCCTAACTTTAACATTTTTATGCTTCTAAATCAAAACTTGCTTACATTTCTAATGAACCTTCTAYTAAGCAGACATATCAGTAAGACTTTCCTGTAAAATTTTCATCATCTCCAACAATGGATGTCTCTTAACTGGAAAAAAAGGCATGACCAGGTTCCACCCCAATAAGGAGACACTGATTAAGTTGAAGGAGAAGAGTCTGACCTTGTTTCCTCTCTCAGCCTGGAGAACTTCACCACAGTGGACTCACATCACCTAACACACACCAGCTGCTGTCCCTGGGTCAAGGTCTTCAAGAGGTTCCCAGGAATGGCCACTTGGGAAAGGGGAGCAAAGCCCACGGGCTGAGCCCCAGCAGCGTCCACAGCGGGGTCTGTCCCAGCTCCTGCCACAAGCCCTGTTCTCCCTGCTGGCTCATGTTCTCCAGGGCTCTCACAAACAGGGAACTATTTCATATCCTCTGGTGGGATCAGGGCTCTGCTTCTAATCTGCTCTTGGCTTTCTCCAGGAAATGAGGAAGAGGAGAGAAACTAAGCAAGGAGACCGATGGGAAAAGCAGTTTGTCTCCATGTCAGCTTCCTCTTTCGATTTTAGAGCAATCCCAAACTTTTTGTCTTTTCTACTGCCTGAACTTTCCCCCTCTCTTTCCTGGGGTGGTTCCTTACGACCCTGCACTACAAATGTGGAGCTAAACTTTGATTTCTGCTTCAAATCTAATTTTGCCCCTTGTATACCTCAGTTTCTGTGGTACTTCACCTTCAGCACGCAGTTTCCAAGAGGATTCAAGGAATCATAAATTCTGTGTGTGAGCTGGAGCACAGGCACACAGCAGAGGAATGATTCGGGATTCCAGCAATGTCATTTCTTCTGAGAAGAGCCAAATCAATGCTGCTCTCCTGGCTACAACCCTTAGAAAGTCAGAGGTTTCATCTGAGTCATCTTCTACATTCCCTTGGGTGCAAGACAGCAGCCTACAATGAATTCCACGGAATTCCTAGAATGCTGAAGTGAGATGATTCCTAGCCAGGCTGACATGCCTCAGGGATCTGGAATGCTCCTGCTGGAAAATGGGAGTGTGTGGTGGCCCTGGAACCTGAACTGTCCCCTCTCTTCCCTGCTGACACCGTGTTTGTGTCCCTAGCTATGGAATCTCACATCCCCTCCCCAGGCCAGTCCTTTCAAGGGCAAACACTTCAGGATCCATGTGGGGCTGACAGGGCTCCAGGAGAGGTGGAGAGGGACTTTGGACAAGGGCATGGAGTGACAGGACAAGGGGGAATGGCTTCCCACTGAGAGAGGCTGGGTTGAGATGGGATGTTGGGAAGAAATCCTTCCCTGTGAGGGTGGATACGCCCTGGCACAGGTCACCCAGAGAAGCTGTGGCTGCCCCATCCCTGGAAGTGTCCAAGGCCACGTTGGATGGGGTTTGGAGCAACCTGGCATAGTGGAAGGTGTCCCTGCTGGCAAAGGGACAGTATGGGATCAGGTAAAAACAACCACAAATGCTCCCAGGACTAAGGAGGAGGAGGAGCTCTGCTGATGGGATGGAAGAGGGTTCACAGCACCCTGGTCTCTCATAGCTGTGATTGCACCATCAAGGGGATTGGCAGTAATTCTGGTGGGCTCTAAGTGCTGACAACCTGGCTGCAAGCAACTGATTGCTGTCCTTCCCTGGGGCTGTGGGAGCCTGAAATGCAATGAGAGAAATGGGAGTCCATGGCCCAGGGGTGCTCCCATGAGCCCAGGACAGGTTTTGGCAAGGATTCTGGAGCTCCTCCCAGAATGGGAGTTGTTTGTGACAAGCAGCCAGGTGCTTCACCAGCACTGCCAGCACTGCCAGCATTCCAGTGCCACCAGCACCACCAGCAGCCCTCTGCTGCTGGAGGGACAATGAGCGATCAGGGGAGAGAAACGAGGAATGATAGAAACCTGTCAGGTCAGGGAAGGTAGTTGAAGAATGGGACACTGTCCTGGGAAGGAGTGTTTCTAATCAGGGTGAAACAAAAAGCCATTCACAAATGTTACAAACAGGTGGTATGGTGACTGGCTCTCACAAATGTTGAACGAATATTGTGTGTGTAATAATGCTGAAAGAAGCTCTGTTAAGGTTTGGAGTGTTCTTAATGTGAGTATTGTGTTAATGTTGAAAGTTGCAATGTTGATCTGGGGCCACTGCGGGGAGTCGAAGGCAGAAGGAGTGCACAAGCCCCGGGAAGGCGGGACAAAGAAGGAGCTGTGTGGGAAGAGTGGGATATGTATGGATGTGGGGTTGGCTTACCAAGAGTATCTAAGGGTTGTTACTGTTGTGAGCCGGATGCATCAGGCTGTGCGTCTGCCAATTGTCTTGTTCCTAGTTGTAGTTTAATAAACTTTTTTAAAATTTCAAGAAGGGAGGCATTGTTTCTCAAAACAAAGAAAAACACCACTTGATCAGCATGAAAAAATAATTTAAAAATAATTTTTAAATTTTTTTTTTAAAAAAAGAGCTCGATAACCCCAAGGCTGTGGAACTCCGATGGAGGCAAAGTTGCAAAATCACTTCCGAATGTTCCATAACCACCGAGGCTTTGCAAACACCACTAGGACGGGGCATGGAGAGGAGCCAGAGGGATGGGAGTGGGGAGTTCCTGGTGATCTTTGCATTTTCTCCTTCATGTTACGGACCTGGGAGGAGCCGCTTTAGGATATTGATCCCACAGGAGCACGAGGTACCAGGAAGCGCCGCTGATCTGCACAGACCCCCTTTGCCTGCTGCTGCCCCACTGGGAACAGGTCAGTGGAATGTTTTCCCTCCTCCCTAYCCCACCTCCCTCTCCTCCAGCAGCTGCTCTGCTCCTGCCACCCTCTCCCGGTGACCACAGTGCCCTCCCCAGCTCCCCCCTCCTCTGCCCCAAGCTTCCCTTCTGCATCCCCTGCTGAACAGGCCAACACTCCCACCTCCCTCTCCCACCCCACCATTTCCACCACCCTCCTCCCCTGCACATCTCACTCCTCCCCACTGAATCCTTCCCACTGCAGGGAGCTGCAGAGGAGCCACATGGTCCATCTTGGGATTCTCCGAGCACTGACTACCCATCCACTTCGACCACAGCCAGGGGCCACATCCCACTGCCTGCCCAGCATCCATCCATGGGGGTGACCACTGTGTCCCCATCTCCTGCCTCACCCACTGAAGGGGATGATCTCTGTGTGACAGATATCACCAACGTGGCCATACACAGTGTGACATTGCTCATCAGCCTCTGTGGGCTGGTTGGGAATGGGGCTGTCCTTGGCCTCCTCCGCCTGGAAGACCGTAACAATGGCATCTTTGATCTGGCTTTTGCTGACTTCCTCCTCTTGCTCTTCTCAGTCCCCTCCGCCCTCCTCTTCCTGGTGGAGGACATGTCCTGCTCTCCTATCATGCCCCTGCTGTACGTGAGTTTTCTTTCCCTGCTGTCAGTGGTCTCCTGCTACTGGGCGATGTTCCAGCTGACGCGCATCAGGAGGATAGTTGATGTGTACCAGCTCTTTCGCTGCTACATTCCTGAGCGCCTCTTGCGGTTGGCGGACATTTTCCAGTACTGGGCCTTCTTTGTTATATTCGCTGTCACTCATGCAGTGACAAACCTGTGCCCTTCACACCAGCAGGAGCACTGCCGGGCAGTTTTCATTTCCACACACACCCTCATCCTGCTGCTCTGTGCTGCACCCGTGCTCATTTCCATCACAATTGACTTCATTAAGGCCAAGTGGGGCTCCAAGCAGCAGCAAACCAAGAGGCGTGACATCGTTGTCTTCCTCATTGTGCTCCTCATTCTCATTCTCAGCCTCTGCAATTTCCTGCAGGAACTCGGTTTCATCCTTGTGCCTTCCCAGGTATTTTTCCTGCTCAACTGCATACACAGCAGCATCAAACCCTTCATCTACTTCTTGGCAGGGAGGTGCTGGAGGCCCTGCTCCCTGAGGTCCCTCCGGCAGTCCCTCCACAGCCTCTTTGATGAAGAGAAATAAAAAACTGCCACTGCCCACAGCAATGATGCCCCCAAGGACACAGTGGTCTGAGCCTGGTGATCCCTTCCACTGCTCTGCTGATGGGCCTTGGGAGAGTGGCTGAGGGTTTCCTGATTTATAAATATCCACAGGATCCCCCTCCCTGTGGTGCTGTATTCCTGCAGGAGAAAGGAGCAGGGGCATTGCCTTGGGTGATTTTTGAGGGATGCTCTGCAGGGAGCACATTGGAGCATGGCTTTCCTCCTCTCTCCTGGATGCACATTGGCTCCAAGCAGAGCAGCTGGGCTCAGTCCTGTTCCCCAGCTCTATTCCCCATGGAATGATCCTCATTGCCTCGGCCCCACTGAATGAAGAACTCCATGTCCTTTGGCTATGCAGATGAGTTTCATGGTGTTTTGAGGGATATCTTGACCACAGAGAATGTGACATATTAAGCCCTGAGGACATACCGAGAAGCAGCGGGGTGGCTGTGATTTCCTAAATCCCTGTGGGGCTGGTGCCTCTCCGTGACAGCAGAGGGGTCGGGATCACAACGAGCATCCTCCCTCTTGTGTCTGGCAGAGCCTGGCCTGCATTCCCAGCTGATGAGAAGAGATACCAGGTAGGACTGCAGAGCTGAGGAGGGACAGCAACATTCCCTTATTCTCTGCGTGGGAATTTGTCACATTCTTTCATTCCAGAATGGAATCATTCAGAGTAAAGTGCAGGGTCGATGGTAAACTCCACTGAACCCTTGTGCCTGTGACCAAAAAAAATATGGAATATGGAAATTCACATCACCAGATTCTTGGATCATTGAATTTCACAGGAATGAGGGGGTTATGCTGCTGTTCTGCAGAATGGGACCATCCTCTGGTTCCATGGAAACTCTTGGTTGTGGATGGGTTGCGTCTGGCCGTGCCGCTGGACCTTGTTTTGTTCATGGTTGTAGATTAATAAATTTCTTTAAATTTTTAAGAAATGAGGTGTCATTTCTCGCAACAAGGAAAAACACCACTTGATTTCCAAGGGAAAATAAAAAAAAAAAAATCCAGATCAATAACCCCGAGGCTGTGGAAGTCTGAGTGTCCCATGACCACACCGAGTCTTTGGCAACAACACCGGGATGGGGCATTGGAAGAGCCAGAGGGACGGGAGTGCTCTGAATGTATTGATTCCTCCCAGTGCACTCCTGAGAGACCCTGGGACAGTGGCTGAGGGATTCCTTAAGTCACCTGAATAAATAAATATCTCAAGTGTCACCCTCCCTGTGCTGGTGCATCCCCTCCCCCTTTCCAGGCCGCACTGGGATCTAAGGAAGGCTCCTTAGGCCTCAGCCTTGAGGAGCAGCCCCTGGGCTCAGCTCCTCTGGCTCTGATCACAAACACCCTCTGCTCCCAGGAACTGCTGCTGTCCAACCACCTCTGGGGTTTTATGAACCGCCTTGGAAATTATTTTACTTCCCTGAATGGCACAACATCCCTGTGCTCACACTTCCAAAGAAAGTTGCCCGCCCAGAGGTGTGGCCAAGGTGAAACCTTGTTGTGACTGAAGGCCATGGCTTGGGGCCCTGTAAAGAGCGGTCCAAAAGGAGACCCTTGGAGCTCTCCTGGGCCCCAGCAGGACTGACCAGAACCTCCCTCGGAGTGGGGCCTCTCTGAGCTGGGATCTCTCCCATTTGCTGCCCTCAGTGATCCCCAGACTCCGACAGGTCCTGGGCCGATCCCTCCCTGCTCGAGGCTCAGCCCTTGGCCCAGTGAGGAGATGCAAACAGATCCAGAGGGAGCATTTCACTGCCTCCAAGGGGAATTTCTCACAGGGACCTTGCACTGACTCTGTCTGTCTGTCTGTCTGTCTGTGTGCACACAAGTGTGCATCTGCTGTGGCAAAAGTGGGAGAAATGCTGCTCTCTCACGGGTTTAAGTGCCTGAGACATCTGAGGAACTCAGGCCTGTAAGGAAGTATGTGACATAAATTAGGTTAAACGCTGTTAAGTGCTCTTCCTCTGTTGAATTGTTAAGTTAAAGGGATAACTGAAGGACTGTTATGTTGGAGTGCTGTAAAGCTTTTAGGCCATTTTCCTTTTTATCCTTGCTGTCACTTTCATAAGGGTCCTTTTGTCCTTTTGTCACATGCACCTAAATGCACACACAAACACACACACAGTTTGGTGTGCTGTTGCTTAATATTAAACCTGGGTTTGGCTGATTTCCTTGCTGGTGCTTTTGTGCTTTCAGAAATTGTTCCTCTGCCCTGGCTTTGGCCTCTCCCTCAGCAGGCTCGGATGGTGTGTTGGGGCTTTGGGCACAAATGGGACAGGACTGCCAGGGCAGCTGTTCTCAGTCTTTAATGAAGCATCAGTCTCATTACTGGGTAGAGACAACTGGAAAAAGCAACACCCCACTGCCTGCCAGCAGCAGCCCCAAATTTCTTCGTTACAAAGCATCTTAAAAGATTTTCAGCCAATCACATATTGTTAGAGCTTACAGACCATTGTTCTAACCACTCAATTATATCTGATGTACGCCTGCTTTGAACAATGTTTGTTTGTACACTTTTCTATTAACAATACACAATACCCTTATTAAGCTTAAGACCTTCTGCTATCCTGTCCGCCATATATTTTCTGCAGTGTTAAGATTTATTCTAGTCAAACCTAGAAACTCAGCATTTGTTTCCCATGTCCTTGTTTGCCATACTACTGTATCTATTCTAGTTTCAATCTTTTTCAGTGGCAGCATATTCTGAATTCTAAGATTTTCCTGTTTGAGGCCTGCTTTCTCAGCTCCTAAAAATCCTTTTTACTTTTAGTATTTCCCACAGGATGGTGCAGCTGCAAGGGAAGGAGGAGTCCATGCTCCTCAGCACAGCCACCCCCTTCCAGGAGCAGGGTGACATCTGTGTTTGTCACCATGGTCTCCACGGAGCATCAACCCCCTCCCTGTGGCTTCTCTGAGGTCACTGTGCTGGAGATATTCAACCTGGAGAAGGGAAGGTTTCAGGGAGACCTTAGAGCCCTTTCCAAAGTTTTAAGAGGCTCCAAGAACTGGAGAAGAACTTTTGAGAAAGGCATGAAGTGACAGGACACGGTGGAATTGCTTCCCACTGCCAGAGAACACGGTTAGGTGCAATACTGGGAAGAAATCCTTCCCTGTGAGGGTGTTGAGGCCCAACCAAAGGTTCCCAGAGAAGCTCTGGCCACCCCATCCTTGGAAGTATTCCAGGCCAGGTTGGATGGGGTTTGAAGCAACCGAGTCTAGTGGACAGGTCGGTGACCTGTCCTTGCTTGCAAAGGGGTGACATCAGGTAAAAACAACCACAAGTATTCCCAAGACTGAGGAGGAGGAGGAGGAGGAGTTCTGGTGAAGGGCTGGAAAGGGGACCTCAGAACCCCAAAATATGGTCTCCTATTGCTTTTATTGCATCATTAAGGGGATTGGCAGTAAGTAATGTGGGCTCTAATGCTGATAACCTGGCTGCAAGCATGTCGTGGTTTGACACTGGCAAATGCTAGGCACCCACCAAAGCCCTTCRCTCACCTTCTCTTGATCTCAGCTGTGCAGAGGAGAGGGAAACAAGAATTAATAAAGGGCTCCTGAGTTGAGATCACAACTTGCAGAAAAAACACCAAAAAGTAAAAAAACATTGGTTCAAATTTAATGGTATTAAGTAAATTTATTATTATCAGAGTCAGAGGATAATAATGAGAAGTAAAATAAAACTTTAAAACACCATTTTTCCCCCAGCCCCAACCTTCTTCCCACTGACAGTGCAGGGAGAAAGGCCATGGGGGTTTGGTCACTTCATTATTCGAGATTTTCTTCTGTTCACTAAGGGAGAGGAGGGTTTTTTTCTGCTATGTCATGGGAGCTGTCCCACGGGAGACAGTTCTCCATGAAATTCTCCAGTCTGGCTCTAATCTCAGGAGCAGCACTCCTCACAAAACTGTTGCAGAGTAAGTCCCTCCCATGGGCAGTCTTCTCAGAATTGTTTTGGCCTGGGTCTCTCTTCCTCGTTTGCCGCCGCGCAGGCACAGGAAGAGGTTTTTGCCCTCCAGCGTCAGGCGGGTGGCTTTAAAAGAGCCTTTAGGGAGCGCGGGGACCCGGAGCGGGCAAACAGGAGCGGGGCACGGCTGAAGGGCACGGCAGTTCACGGGGCAGTTCGCCCAGGCAGAACAAGCAGGAAGGTCTAAAGATTTTTTTCTTTTAGTTTGCAGATCTGTTGGTTAGTTTTTGGGGTTTTTCTTAGTAATGGTTGGTACACGATCCCAAACTGCAGTTAGTGACAGTGTATGTAGCCAGGTAGAATGCTCCAAAAGGATGTGTCTGTCCAGACCCATTCCTGTCAGGAGTGTTTGAGCTCAGCAGTGGCATCAGGGGGAGTTGCAGAAGAAGTCTGCATGAGGTGTAAACAAGTGAATGATCTCCTTTTGTTGGTGGCTGAGCTCAGGGAGGAAGTTGATAGACTAAGGAGTATTAGGGAAAGTGAAAGGGAAATAGATAAGTGGAATTCTGTCCTTCTGTCTTAAGAGAGGCCCCACCAAGAGTCAGAGGACTCTCAGGCCTCCCACTGCCAGGCACGGGGAGGACACCTGGTGGATGAAGGGGAGTGGAAATGGGTTCCTACTCGGGGAGGTCATGGAAATTTTCCCCAACCCCCATCACCCACCCAGTTACCACTTCAGAATAGGTGTGAGGCCCCGGATCTAGAGGGTCAGTCAGATGATGTAGAAGAGATTGATCTGCCCACTGAGCCTCCCAGTTATGCCTCATCAGTCAGACAGATTACTACTTCTTACATTAAAAAGAAAATAAGAGTGGTCGTCATGGATGACTCCCTTCTGAGGGGAACAGAGGGCCCCGTATGTCGACCAGTCCCAACCCACAGGGAGGTCTGCTGCCTCCCTGGGGCTCCCATACAGGATATTACAGAGAGACTTCCTGGGCTCATTCAGCCCTCGGACTACTGCCCACTGCTGATACTCCAGGCTGGCAGGGATGAGATTGAAAAGAGAAGTGCTAAGGCAATAAAAAGGGACTTTAGGGCATTGGGTCTAGTGGTTGATAGGGCAGGAGTACAGGTACTGTTCAGTTCAATCCCTTTCATGGCAGAAAAGTATGATGAAAGGAATTGGCGAAGGGAGTAGGGGTGGAGGGGTGGCCCTTTATATTAGGAAGGCTTTTGGTGCCATAGATATTATAACTAGTGATGATGAAGTGGAATGCTTATGGGTAAGATTTAAGGAGAAGGCCAGTAAGGCTGACATCTTCTTGGGTGTCTGTTCTCATCCACCCAACCAGGAAGGAGAGGTGGACAACCTATTCTATAAGCAGCTGGAGAATGTTTCAGGAGCACCAGCTCTTGTTCTTGTAGGTGACTTTAACCTACCAGCCATCTGCTGGGAACTTAATATAGCAGAAAGGAGGCAGTCCAGGAAGTTCTTAGAAGGTATTGAGGACAATTTCTTGTTGCAGCTGGTGAATGAGCCCATCAGGGGTAGGACTATGTTAGACATGTTGTTTACAAATAGAGATGGGCTGGTAGGAGATGTAGTAGTTGGAGGCTGCTTTGGGCACAGTGATCATGAAATTGTAGAGTTGTCAATATTTGGTGAAGTTAGGAGGAGTATCAACAAGACTTTTATATTGGACTTTTGGAGGGCAGCCTTTGACCTATTCAGGAGGCTTGTGCAGAGAGTTTTTTGGGAACTGGTTTTTAAAAACAAAGGAGTCAGGGAAAGGTGGACGTGCTTCAAAACAGAGATCTTGGGGGCACAGGAACAGGCTGTCCCTGTGTGCCAAAAGATGAGTCAACAAGGCAAACGTCCAGCCTGGATGGGTAATGATATTTTGAAAGAACTTAGGAATAAAAAAAGGATGTATCTTCTCTGGAAGGAGGGTCAGGTTGCTCAGGAAGCATTTAGGGTAGTTGCTAGGAAGAAAATTAGGGAGGCCAAAGTTCAATTTGAACATAATTTGGCAACTTCTGTAAAGGATAATAAAAATCCTTTTTTCAAATATGTTAATGGTAAAAGGAAGGAAGAGAGCAACCTTTGTTATCTATTGGATGCAGGAGGGAACTTAGTAACTGCAGATGAGGAGAAGGCAGAAGTGCCTAATGCCTTTTTTGTTTCAGTCTTTAGTGGGAAGATGGCTTGTCCTCAGGATAATTGTCCTACTGGGTTGGTGGACGGTGTCAGGGAGCAGAGAGGTCCTCCTGTTATCCAGGAGGAGGCAGTCAGAGAAATGTTGAGCTGCTTGAATGTCTACAAATCTCTGGGCCCAGATGGGATCCATCCCAGGGTGGTGAGGGAGCTGGCAGATGAGCTTGCCAAGCCGCTCTTCATCATTTACCAACAAACTTGGCTCACTGGTGAGGTTCCAGATGATTGGAAACTGGCCAGTGTGATTCCCATTCATAAAAAGGGTAGAAAGGAGGATCCTGGTAATTACAGGCCAGTTAGCCTGACCTCGGTACAAGGCAGGATAATGGAGCAGTTTCTATTGAGAGCTATTATGCAGCATTTACAAGATGGCCAGGGTATCAGACCCAGCCAGCACGGGTTTAGGGAGGGTAGGTCATGTTTGAGCAACCTGGTCTCTTTTTAGGTGACCCACCTGGTGGATGCAGGAAGGGCTTTGGATATTGTCTGTTTGGACTTCAGCAAAGCCTTTGACACTGTCTTCCACAGCACACTCCTGGAAAAGCTGGCAGCCTGCAGCTTGGACAGGAGCACTCATTGCTGGGTTAGGAAGTGGCTGGATGGCCGGGCCCAGAGAGTGGTGGGGAGTGGTGCTGCATCCAGCTGGCAGCCAGGCACCAGTGGTGTCCCTCAGGGATCTGTATTTGTGGCAGCTTTGTTTAATATTTTATTGATGACATAGATGAGTTATTGAATCTTTCATTAGTAAATTTGCAGACAACACTAAGCTGGGAGCGTGTGTCGATCTGTTGGAAGGTAGGAGGGCTCTGCAGAGAGACCTGGAATGATTGGATGGATGGGTGGAATTCAATAGGATGACATTCAATAAGTCCAAATGCCAAGTCCTGCATTTTGGCCACAATAACCCCCTGCAGTGTTACAGGCTTGGGACGGTGTGGCTGGACAGTGCCCAGGCAGGAAGGGACCTGGGGGTTCTGGTCGATGATCGACTGAACATGAGCCAGCAGTGTGCCCACGTGGCCAAGAAGGCCAAAGGCATCCTGGCCTGGATCAGGAATAGTGTGTCCAGCAGGAGCAGGAAGGTCATTCTTCCCCTGCCTGTGCTTGGCACTGGTGAGGCCACACCTTGAGTGCTGTGTCCAGTTCTGGGCCCTCAGTTTAGGAAGGACATTGAGACGCTTGAGCACATCCAGAGGAGGCAAAAAGGTGGGTGAGGGGCTTGGAGCACAAGCCCTGTGAGGAACGACTGAGGAAGCTGGGGTTGTTTATCCTGGAGAAAAGGAGACTCAGAGGTGACCTCATTAGTCTCTACAGCTTCCTGAAAGGTGGCTGTGCTCAGGTGGGGGCTGGTCTCTTTCTTCAGGCAGCTGCTGACAGAACGAGAGGACAAAGTCTCAAACTGCACCAAGGGAAATGTAGGCTGGATATCAGGGAAAAGTTTTTCATAGAAAGAGTAATTAAGTATTGGAGTCATCTATGGTGGATTCACCATCTCTGCATGTGTCTAAGAAAGGACTAGATGTGGCACTTGGCTCCATCAGACATGGTGGAAGCTTCTAGCAGATTCTCATAGAAGCCGCTTTCTGTGGCCCTCCGCTGCTACCGAAACACCAGGCTGTGCCAAATCAACACAAAGCAACTGATTGCTGTCCTTCCCTTGAGCTGTGTGAGCCTGCATTAGAATGCAGAAATGGGAATTCTTGGCTCATCTGGGCGTCCTAGGGCCCAGGGCAGGTTTTGGCAATGATCCCGGAGCCCTTCCCAGAATGGGAGTTACTTCTGACAAGCACCCAGCTGCTTTGGCAGCACTGCCAGCACTGCCAGCCTTCCAGTGCCACCAGCACCACCAGCAGCCCTCTGCTGCTAGAGGGACAATGACCCCTCATGACAGAAAAATGAGAAATGGCAGAAACCTATCTGGTGAGGGAAGGGAATCAGAGAACGGGACATTCTATTTTTCCAGTGGAGTTTCAAAAAAACTCACTTCCTTTGTAGTAAAAAAAAAACAACCACAAAACAAAACATGGAAGTGACACTGTAATGTAGCCAAAGATAGATGCAATTTCCTACACCTCTATGGCCACACCAAGTTTTTGGGAAACAACAGCGGGACAGGGCACAGAGACAGGCAGCAGGATGGGAGTGGGGATCTTCTGGTGATCTGGGCACTTTCTCCTTCATGTTACTGACCTGGGAGGAACGGCTTTAAGATACGGATCCAAAAGGAGAACGAAGTACCAGGAAGCCACACTTGTCTCAATAGACCCCCTTTGCCTGCTGCTGCCCCACTGGGAACAGGTCAGTGGAATGTTTTCCCTCCTCCCTACCTCACCTCCCTCTCCTCCAGCAGCTGCTCTGCTCCTGCCACCCTCTCCGGGTGACCGCAGTGCCCTCCCCAGCTCCCCGCTCCTCTGCCCTGTGCATCCCGTCTGTATCTTGACATTCAAATCAGCTGAAATCAACTTTCTAACACAATGGGAAGCATTAGGAAGCAGGAATTCTTTACCTGCACAGGACACACAGCAGGGTCTCTCCTTGATCTGTGTGTGTGGTGAGACTTTACAACAGTGAGTTTGTATCCATTATAACTGCACATAATCATTAATATGTATTTCTTAGCTAATACATGAATATCCCTTTCCTGAAACTATTTCCTATGTGTCCTCCTCCTACTGGAAGTCCCGTTATGATGCTGGAGGATCATTCACAGGGGTCTCTGGTGGTCGTATTCCCTGAGTGCTGCGATATTAAAGGTGACCTTGCTTTGAACTTTTGCTTTGGCCATGTGCTGTTGCTTCTTGTGACTGAACTTTCCCCAAAACCACTGCAGGTCTCCTTCTTTGTTTCTGCACTGGCTCCAGGCACATTTATCATCCTGAGTTTTGCTGAGGAGCACATTGGAGCTGGGCTTTCCTTCTCCCTCCTGGGTCCTAGAACACTATGGCCAGAAGAAGCAGAGACACTGCCAAGGTCCCATGTGGAGCAGGGGAGGAGGGGAGCTGTCAGGGGGGAAAAAGCAGCCCTGGGTGTGTTCTGGGGTGTCAGAGCAGTCTGGAGGGGTCAGGAGAGGGTCAGAGGGGGTTGGAGGGGATCTGGATGCCGGCAAACCCAGAGGAGAGCAGAGCCTGACAGGCCACACTCAGAGTGGGGGAGCAGTTGCTGTGTGGGAAACCTGTGGGATGGGATGGGGTGGGGTGGGAATGGAGTGCAGTGTGAGGATAGGATAGAATGGGGTAGGGACAGGACAGGGACCAGCTCATCTGTGCGTCCTTGGGCCCAGGACAGGTTTTGGCAATGGTCCCGGAGCCCTTCCCGGAATGGGAGTTACTTCTGAAAAGCAACAGCTGCTTTCTCAGCACTGCCAGCACTGCCAGCATTCCAGTGCCACCAGCACCATCAACAGCCCTCTGCTGCTGGAGGGACCATGATCTCTCAGGGAAGAGAAACGAGGAACCATAGAAACCTGTCAGGAGAGGGAAGACAGGTGGAGAATGGGACATTCTACAGGGAAAGAATGTTTCTAATCAGGAGGAAATGGGAAGCTATTTGCAAAATATTTCATTTGGAGATTTTGACAAAAGTCACTTTCTCTGTAGAAAAAAAAAAAGAAAAAAAAGATAAATAACTCTGAGGAAGTGAAATTCTGGCGTAGCCAAAGATGCAATTTCCGACTCCTCCGTGACTGCACCGAGGCTTGGGAAGCAGCAACAGCACTGGGCACGGAGAGGAGCCAGTGGGACTGGAGGTGGGGAATTCCTGGTGATCTGGGCACTTTCTCCTTCATATTACTGACATAGGAGGATATGCTTTAGGATATGGATCCCAAAGGAGCACGAAGTACCAGGAAGTGCTCCTGATCTGCACAGACCCCCTTTGCCTGCTGCTGCCCCACTGGGAACAGGTCAGTGCAATGTTTTCCCTCCTCCCTACCCCACCTCCCTTTCCTCCAGCAGCTGCTCTGCTCCTGCCACCCTCTCCCGATGACCCCAGTGCCCTCCCCAGCTCCTCCCTCCCCTGCACTTCCCTTCTGCATCCCCTGCTGAGCATCCCAACCCTCCCACCTCCCTCTCCCACCCCACCATTTCCACCACCCTCCTCCCCTGCACATCTCACTCCTCCCCTCTGAATACTTCCCACTGCAGAGAGCTGCTGAGGAGCTGCATGGTCCATCCCAGGATTCTCCAAGCACTGACTCCACATCCACTCTGACCACAGCCAGGGGCCACATCCCACTGCCTGCCCAGCGTCCATCCATGGGGATGACCACTGTGTTCCCATCTCCCACCTCACCCACTGAAGGGGAAGATCTCTGTGAGACAGATGTCACCAGTGTGGCCATACACAGTGTGACACTGTTCATCTGCCTCTGTGGGCTGGTTGGGAATGGGGCTGTCCTCCGCCTGCTCAGCCTCAACGTTCCTAACATTGGCATCTTTGACATGGCTTGTGCTGACTTTCTCTTCCTGATCTTCACAGCCCCCTCTGCCCTCCTCTTCCTGGTGGAGGACATGTCCTGCTCTCCAATCATGCCCCAGCTGTACTTGAGTTTCCTTTTCCAGCTCTCAGTGGTCTCCTACTACTGGGCACTGTACCGGCTGACATTGTTCAGTAGTGTTAATTATATGTACAGGCTCTGCCTGCTGTGCTGCCGCCGTGAGCTTCCCAAGCGCCTGCGGTGGTTGGTGGGCCGTGTCCAATTCTGGGCCTTCTTTGCTCTCTTCACTGTCATTCCTGCAGTGACAAACCTGTGCCCGTCACACCAGCAGGAGCACTGCCAGGCAGCTCTCATCTCCATGTACGCCGTCATCCTGCTCCTCTGTGTAGTACCCGTGGTCATTTTTCACACAATCGAATTCATTAAGGCCATGAGGGGCTCCAAGAAGCTGCAACCCAAGAGGCGTGACATCGTTGTCTTCCTCATTGTGCTCTTCATTCTCATTCTCACCCTCTGCAATTTCCTGCAGGGACTCGGTTTCATCGTTGTGCCTTCCCAGGTGTTTTTCCTGCTCAACTGCATCCAGAGCAGCATCAAACCCTTCATCTACTTCTTGGCAGGAGGGTCCCGGAGGTCCTGCTCCCTGAAGTCCCTCCGGCTCTCCCTCCAGAGGGTCTTTGATGAGCAGAAAGAAAAAACTGCTCGCAGGAATGATGCCTCCAAGGACACAGGGGTCTGAGCCTGGTGATCCCTTCCACTGCTCTGCTGAAAGACCCTG
>QVAJ01000981.1:0-21087 GCA_003546035.1 Mixornis gularis | reverse complement strand
GGTGAACTCACCTTCTCTCCTCTCATCCCACAGAATCCCTTACGGCTGTCACCTCCTCCCTTCCCACCTCTGCAAGGACCTGGAAGTGGCCAAGACGTGCCGGTGTGGCAGCGCCTGCCTGAGCAGCTTCATCCAGATCACGGTGACCATGAACCTGCACCACGTGGCTCACACCGTGGTGCTGGTGGACAACATGGGCGGCACCGACGCTCCCGTGCTCTGCTACTTCTGCTCCCTGGGCTGCTATTCCCAGTTCCTGGACAGGCACCTGCAGAGCAACGGGTGACAGGAGCCGGTGCCAGACTCTGCCCGAGGTGTGTGGGGATGGAGGAGGCTGCAGGTGTTTTCCTGCTGCTTCCCAAATCCCTCTGGGAGTGAGGAGACGCAGCCGGACCTGGCCGGGCTCTTCTCCTCCTCAGGTTGGAATACAGAGCAATGTTGAGCTGGAGGGAACTTTTCCTTAGAATGTATTTCCTTTTTTTTTCCTGTTCCCGGGGCTTTGCTCAGGGTTTTCTGTGTTTTGTGGGGAAGGACAAAGTGAATTTATCCCAAATTTACCCACGGGAGGCTCTGAGCTCTGCCCACGGGCAAGGACTGCACTCCACTCTTCCCAAAGGAGGAGAAATCACATCCAGACCGGTTATGGAATTTCCAGGTGCTTCTTTTTTTTAAAGGTTCTGTTACAACATTCCCACTTGGAGCAGGGACCAGCACTGCTGGGTTTTTACCAGAGCAAACGGGGTCTTTTTTTTTGGGTTTCTCTCTTTGTGATACCAGAAATATCTTTTTTTTTTCTAAATACGTGCCTGAAACTTTGTTTCTTAATCCTCCTGTTTTAACGATTCTTGAATTTGTTTCACTGTGTTGACTCAATAAATTTTGAAACCCTTCCGTGGACTGTGTTTTGTCTGAGGAGTTTCCCATCCAGCGTATTCCAAGAATTAACTGCTGCTRTTTTTCTGGGGAAGACACCAAAATGTTGAGCATATCCACAAATTCTTTTTTATTTCCTGTCTTGTCAGCTGCCCCATGACTGGGAGATGGGAAGAGCAGGGAACAAAGGTYCTTTCAGGAGTTTTGAGGAATCCCATTCCCTGGGACATGTGATGGCTCGGAGGCAGCACAAAGTGACACCAGCTGGGGGAGGTTTAATTTGGGTATTGGGAAATTTTCTTCCAAAGCCAATCAATCAGGGATGTGTTTAACCAGGTGCTGCCTGTGTGACAGGAGAATCAGCAGGGGAATTCAAATCCTTGCTGTTATTTGTAATTATAGATTTATTTTATTTCATTATATCCTTGTAAATTTTCAATATCTTACCGATTGTTCTTCTCATTCTAGAATGCCTTATATTCCTGAAATTCTAGATTTATGAGGTGTTATCCCTGTAATCATAGAATTAGTTGATTAGTTATTATCCTTGAATTTTTAGAATTATGTACTTACCTTACTCTTGCAGTTCTGGAGCTATTGTCTTACCTTATTTTCACAATTCCCAAATTATTTTTTTACATTTTTGCCATTCCAGTGATTTCAAATGCATCATTCTTGCAGTTCTAGACTTTTTTTCCTCTTGTATTCTTGCCTTTCTAGAACTATTTTATCCATATATTCTTGCAAATCTACAATAGATTATTCTTGCAATCCTAGAATGAACTTCTTATTGTTACAGTCTAGATTTTATCTTACTCTTTCAAGTCTATCCATATTTTCTCTTGTTCTTACCATTCTGGAACACTTTTCTCTTATTCCCTGCCATTCTAGAACGATTTTATTCTCTCATTCTTGCAATCCTGGAATAGTTTCATTTTATTTATTCTTTTTTTTTTGCCAACCCAGGATGGTTTTCTTACCTTGTCCTTACAATTCCAGAATTATTTTGTCTTTCTATATATTTTAATGGCCAATCCTAGGATGGTTGCCTTAYCTTCTTCTTGCAATTCTGGAACTATTATACTCTTATAATAATGTTGAAAACTTTGGAGTCATTTGATTCTAGAATGAATTAATCTGAATGTGATTGTGATTCTAGAATTAATTACTCTGAATGTTTTAATTCTTACCATTTGAGAATGGGTTTATAATCCTGATCTTTCAAATGTTGAATTATTTCATTTTATCCTGTCAATCCTAGATTTTTTTCTTTCAGTCTTAGAATTCTTTTATCTTATTCTTTCAGTCCTACAATGACTTTATCTTATTCCTGCTTTTCTAGAATGATTTTTCCCAATATTCTTGTCACTGCAGAATGATTTTTAACGTGCTATTTTCCAAACCTGGTATTCACTAATCTTTTACGTTCCTCCCGCGAATCCCGGCTGGTTTCCGTGTGTTTTCCTTGCATTTCCAGAYTTATTTTCCCTTTTTTTCCCCAATCCCGAAGGATTTGGCTGCCCCTTCCCGCCCCCCGCCKCACGCCTCGGCCCCGCCCCTTCTGGGCGCCGCCCAATCAGAGCGCGGTGCGGCGGCGGCGGCTGCGCGGCCCTCCCCTTGCGCGGCGGAAGCGCCGCGGAGTTGATTGACGGCTCCTCAGACCAATGGCGAGGCCGCGGTTGCCGCGGAGGCGGCCAATGGGGAGCGGCGACGTGTGCGCGCGGGGCGGCGGCGGCGCGCGCGCGCTGGCAGCGGGAGAGGCGGCGGCGGCGGCGGCGGCGGGAGCGGCGGAGCGGGGCCGCCGCCGCCGGGACGATGCGGCTGCGCGTCTACAAGCGCAAGGTGCTGCTGCTGGCGCTGGCGCTGGCGCTCTGCGCCCTGGCGCTCTGGGGCACCGGCGGCGGCGGGCGGCGGCGGCAGCAGCTGCAGCAGCAGCAGCAGCAGCAGCGGGGCGGTCCCGGTAGCACCGGGGAGCCGCCGCGGGTCAGCGAGCCCCCGCCGCCGGTAGCGCGCCGCCCCGCCGCTAACGCGTCGGCCGCCGTGGCGGCGGAGGTGCTGTCCGAGAACGCGACGCTGAGTTACCGCTCGCTGGTGTACCGCCTGAACTTCGACCAGCCGGTGCGGAACGCCGGGCGCTTCCCGGCGCGGCCCGACGTGGTGCTCGTGGTGCAGGTGCACGACCGCGCCGAGCACCTGCGGCTGCTGCTCGAGTCGCTGCGGCGGGCGCCGGGCGTGGAGAACGTGCTGCTGGTGCTGAGCCACGACCTGTGGGCCGAGGAGCTGAACCGGCTGGCGGCCCGCGTGGACTTCTGYCCGGTGCTGCAGGTGTTCTTCCCGTTCAGCATCCAGCTGTACCCGCGGGAGTTCCCGGGCCACGACCCCCGCGACTGCCCCCGCGACGTGGGCAAGGCGGCGGCGCTGCGCCTGGGCTGCATCAACGCCGAGTTCCCCGACTCGTTCGGGCACTACCGCGAGGCTCGCTTCGCCCAGACCAAGCACCACTGGTGGTGGAAGCTGCACTTCGTGTGGGAGCGCGTGCGGGTGTTGCAGGAACACGCGGGGCCCGTGCTCTTCCTGGAGGAGGATCATTACCTGGCGCCAGACTTCTACCACGTCCTCAAGCAGCTGTGGGCGCTGCGCCAGCGGGAGTGCCCCGAGTGCCAGCTCGTGTCGCTGGGCACCTACAGCCCCGTGCGGGGCGGCTTCGCCGGCCGCGCCGACAAGGTGGAGATGAAGACGTGGAAGTCCACGGAGCACAACATGGGCATGGCCTTCGGCAGAGACACCTACCAGAAGCTCATCGAGTGCACGGACGCCTTCTGCACCTACGATGATTACAACTGGGACTGGACTCTGCAGCACTTGACTGTCTCTTGTCTTCCAAAGTTCTGGAAAGTGCTGGTTCCCGAAATCCCCAGGATTTTTCACACGGGGGACTGTGGCATGCACCACAAGAAATCCTGCAGACCGTCCACCCAGAGTGCCAAAATCGATTCTCTCTTGAACAGCAACCAACAGTACCTGTTTCCCGAGGCGATGAGCGTCAGTAAAAGGTACTCCATGGCTCCCCTGTCCCCTCACGTCAAGAACGGAGGGTGGGGAGACATCAGGGACCACGAACTCTGTAAGAGTTACCGCAGACTCCAGTGAGGATCCTCCTCGCCGCCGCCTGTTCTCCTTGAGTTGTCCCATCGTGTCTTTTCCGGGCACGCACGTGTATAAACAGCATTTATCGGTTGGTTTCTGCTTTAATCTGAATAAACATTCTTGTTAAAGGTGTCCCAAAATAGTAATCTCTCATGTTCGGCAACCACGTTTTGGAAACGGGTGACGTGCTGCAGCCCCTACGCAAAAAGTGACCTGCTGCTGTGTTTGCTGGGAGGAGGAGGAGGAGGAGGAGGAGGAGGAGAAGAACACTTTTAAGTGCATCTTTTTTGGTGCTTCAAAGCTCTGGTGGTGCCTGGGGTCCCACCCGGGGTCACCTCACACCCGAGTCCCGAGTCCCGGTTCGGTTGCGCTGTGTCGATGAATATATGAAGGATGAAAAAAAAAAAGAAACAAAAATAAATTTCATTGTTTTTACTACGATGTAGATAAATATATGATTTTTTTAGTTCTGCTGAAATAAAAAATTCCGTTGTTTTGTAAGCCTAGAGAAGTTCTTGATTGTCAGCAAAAAGATGGTGTCATCTGGTGTTCCTAAAAAGTCAGGATGGGAAGGAGGGGAGAGTTTCTCTTCTTTAATCCCAAGGGCTGGACACGTGCCATCACCCCTTCTAGCAGTGTGCATTTAACTTCATTAAATTTTTAATGATACTCATTAATTGAGGCAGAAGAGAGTAGCAGATTGGTGGCACAACACCTCTTTTGTTTGGATTTTTTTTTAAAAAAAAAAAGTTGTTTCAAATTAGGTGTGTAAAACCTGCTGCTGTGTGGTGGGAAGGGGCTGAGCTGGGGCCATGGAGCAGCCTGTGAATGCTCCAGCAGCTTTCATGCCGCTCCTCTTTGAACTCAGCTGTGACAGAAGCACCTCAGCAGCTTTTRTAGAACACAGAAATATGTCAGAGAAAGAAAATGCTGCTTTTTTTTCTTTTTCCAGGGGTTGTTTAACCACAATTTTGCAAGGTAATCGCTCTGTGTTCCGTTCCGCTGGGTGGGGGCTGGTGCTGAAGCTGGGCTGGTGCCTCACCCTCAGACACCTCTCCCAAAAAGCTGATTTGGGTTAAGCTGAGCCCAGCAAAGCTCCAGCAGGATGGTGGAGGGCAGGGCAGGTGTTTTGGGCAGCTGTGGCTCCTCCTGAACTCTGAAACCAAACTGGTGTTTCACAGAGAAGTGTGACAGCAATGCCAGAGCAGCCCTGAGACGAGGCAAAATTAACTCTCCTCTAAAGCACCTCTCAAATGAAAACAGAAGTTGGTTGAGCAGCAGTGAGAAAGGGGAACAGGAAGTTTATTATTAGATGTGTTCTCTCGGTTATTGTGCTTTAGGGAGGTGAGGAACGCTGACACTCGAGGGAAACGGAGAAAAAATAAATCTAATCTGGATAAAGAGAATCCATTTCAGCAATTGTAAATACTTCAGAGCAGACATGCACCCAGAGGATGTTGTGCAATGGAATTTGTTCAGCCGGGGATATCTGGGTGCTGCAGATCTGAGGCACAGCACTGGGATGGAATACAGGGTATAAATGTTGATTATTTCTAGGAGACTAATTGGGACTTCTCCGGGTAATTAGAAATTTCATTTGATTGCTAAGAAATCACTGCGAGTCTAATCCTGCAGTTATCACCAAATGAAAGGTTTGGAAAATGATGACTACTGCTCAATTCCCGAGGGAGCCATTAGACCGTGGATATATACAAATAATCCCTGAAACGAGGGAAGAGAATAAAAAATTTATGTCAACAATAAAGATACATTTTTTTTTTCCCCAGGAGCTCAGAGTCACCTCCAACTGCAACTTTTCTTGTAAAGAAAAGAAAAAATTGTAAAATTATTGCCATGGCTTTGATTAGGAAATTGTTAAACTGTTAACAACAGAAAGTTTGGATGTTGCGCCAGTTTCAGTGGGAACCCAYGGCCTCCTCTGAGCCCTGAAGTCATCCACCGGCACGTGGAAGTCAGAACAAGCATCAAACGACAGAAGGAAATCCTAAAACAAGGAAACTAATCCAGCTGGTAGAGCAGAGGGTTCTGGAAGGCGACGGGGCAGCGCGTGCGGTGATCGCGGAGGATCCGCTCGCTCCCGTCCTCGGGGTTCACCTCCCGCAGGATGGGGGAGCCTGCCCTGCTGCCCRGCCCCGGGGCTGCCTCCTCATCCTCACCCCCCGGCGGTTCTCCTTGTTTTCCTGAGCCTGGGGCTGTGTCTCCTGCTGCTGCTGCTGCTGCAGCACTTTCTAAATCGGGCTCCTCTCTCCCGGATCCGCCAGGAATCGCTGAACTGGTGGCAGGAGGTTCAGGCTGCAAACAATGGTGTGAACCACAGCCTGCTTTTCCTATTGTTCCAGCTGTGGGAGCTGGGCTGGATCCTGCAGCACGTGCCTCGGCTGCAGGACACTTTGTTTCTGCCTTTGTTTGGGGGTAGTTGCTGTCGGTCTTTCCAGCCAGGGCTCCCCCTGAGCTGCCAAGTGTTCCTTCTCCATCACGTTCCTGTGGCTGCCAAGGAAATAAATGAATTATTTGATAGCTGGAACAAACTGTGCACACAAAGACAGGAGAGATTTCGTCTCTCYGACAGCTCAGCTTCACTGGGATAAGTGGAAAGCGTCCCTGCCCATGGTAGGGAGTTGGAAGCAGATGATCCTTAAGGTTCCAAATTAGGTTGTGATTGTGTGATTCTCCTTCTAGAAGCCAAGTGAGTGGGTGCTGAGGTTTTCCTGCTCTTGTGTGGCACGTGGGAATGTGGCAGGGAGGTCSTTCTGCCTCCCCAGGGTTTCCCCTGCTCTAGGAAATGGTGCTGGGCAGCAGCCAAGGCAGAGCAGCCACAGCCACTCACCACACTCAGCCTGATTCCCAAATCTCCCAATCCCAGCGGGCACAGAATCACACAGGGGATCTCAACTCTTGGTGCAAGGTTGGAACCTTGCAATTAGGGAAATTGCTGGCCTGTGGAGCTAATCTGGGAATTGCCCTTTGCCTCRGGAGAGGAGGAACTGGGAGAGGTGCTGTCCAAACAGAACTTCCCCAATTCCACCATTACTGGGTGTTTTGGCAAAAAACTGCTGGTAATTCCTAGTCCCTGTCAGTGGAGAGTCAGGATCAGGGAGGGATGTATCCAAGAGCAGCTGGATTCATGGATTCAGAGACAGAGTCTTTCTCACACCCCCAAACCACTGCTCACCCCAGCAGGAAACACGAGGAACACCAGGCAGTCCTTTCCAACCTGGACAATTCTCCCAAAGGAACAYGATCATGGAATACCCTGAGATGGAAAGGACCCTCAAGAATCATCAGCTCCAACTCGTGGCCCCACACAGGAGCAGGAATGTGATGATTTAAGGTACCTCAGCTGCCTTTAGGTCCCTAAACAGACTCATCTGCTCTCCAACACTTACAATTTCCTTTTTTTACATCCAGCTGTGAAAGTTAAGCTGGATCCACATCCTTTGGGAAACTCCTGGGGCCTCCAAGCCGGTTCCAGAGGTCATGTGCTCCWTCTGAACTTGCCTCCTGATAAAGCAGCTACACATTAACCCCAGCTGCAGGCCCCAGGTCATGGCCACAGCAGTGACCTGCTCGTTCCTGCTTTTTATGTTTGCTTTGAGAAAAGTTTCACCTGAATTTTGGATGCAGTGCCTACCCAGAAATCCCAGTGAACGGGGTGGGGGGGTTTATCTCAAATTTTCCTCCTTACAAAATGAACATTTTGATTTCTTTATGTGTTCATCTATTTTGCCAAAGGAGGAAAGTTTAATCCCATGGCAGATCCCAGGAACAGCCTGTCTTGTTCTAGACAGAGGAAGAAGAGCTTGAGTGAGGCCTGAAACTACAAGGATTGAATTTGAGACCAGTGTTTAAGATTAATAGCCTCATGTTTAATTATCTACACAACAGGAACACGCCAAGTATTCCAATACAWGGATTGAATAAAGATGAGGCAGGAYTCTTCCCAGACAAAACCCTCTAGGATTTCTCTACCTGTACAAGGCTGAGTGAATGAACTATTCCTGCAAGGAAAAAACACTTTTTAAAATGATTGGATCACAGTTCTGCATCTTCCAAATGAAACAGAGGAGGTTTCACTCATGAAATGGCACAAACACAAGATTGACTTCTGAAAAGTGACATTTAGACTTGCAAATAACCCCTGTCCTGGGTTTTCCCTGCTTCCTCAGGACAAAACAGGAACAAAGCTGTTTCAGTGGGATTTGATAGGATCTTGCAGAAGAACATAAATCAGCCTGTGCTGTTCCTGGATCCTTACCTCCACCCTGATTTGAATTCTGTCCTCAGTAACTTCCAGCACTTCAATTAATGGCTGGCTTTCCAGTGCTGATTGGGAGCAAGGGGAAGGGCAGAAAGCAGTGCCTAGGAATCCATCAACGTTCTCCTCACTGACAAACAATCTTTCCTAAAGAAAAAAAGAGAGAAAACAGCAGGTTAAGTTCTTTCTGTGCTAAACTTCAGAGGCATTGAAGCTAAAAAACTCACTGCAAAGAAAGCCAGGACAGCAATTCCCAAGTTTCACAGCACACTCATGTCTTGACAGAGAAATTCTAAGCCAGACRTTCAAAGGATGAGGTGAAATTAATTAAGACCAGTGCTTAGCTAATTTTGCTTGAAAGTACAAATCTGCATTGTAGCAAATATAAAAGAAATATCATTTCTCTCTTTGGATGGGTGACTAACAGACAGATTTAGAGTCTCTGAAAAGTGATTTGTACCAACCTTGTTCCACCATCCTCACCTGYCTTAACAGCAGGAAGGTGTTAGACTGTTGTGGGTTTGTCTCTTGCCTGTCTTTAGGAARACACAAACACCTCCTTGGAGAGGCACTGCAGGATCTTCACTCCAAGATCAGACCTGGAACCCTCAGGGCTGGATCTGTTTCACACCCAACCACTGAGGCTGCTCTGATCTCCATGCAGACAAACCAGTTGGGAAAAAAAAAACCAAACAAAACCCAAGGAGAGGTATCCACAGGCAGAGACACAGCCTGGGGTGTGTTTCCAGGCTGTGCATAAACAACCTGAAACGTGCTGCTGCAAGTTTAGAGATTTAAATCAGTGATGGGTAATTAAAGGTCCTAAAGTCTATCCTGGAGGGGCTGTTTCATTGGAACTGCAGAGCTTTCCCTGTCCTTGTGTTATTCCTACMTCATCTGTGTGGGCTGAGGGTGAGGACAGACACAATAAAAATGGTCTGACCTAGAGGAGTAGTTTAAGTTCTGGGAATTACCTTCCTTTTTTTAATTGGAAATAACAGGGACAAGTTGCAAACCTTCCACATCAAGTCACACTTTTCAATTTCTCGGTCCAGTTCAACCCTCTTGTCAATCCAATCAAAGTTAAATTCAATTATCACTGACATCTTGCAGACCGAGAAGCAAAAAGGCAATTCTGCACATTTTTGGCCCCCTGTGGATGGAGCCTTATGCACAGCCAGATGTCACATTGTGTCTGAGGAACAAAATTTAACTGTCATCTTGAAAAAAAAAAACAAAAAAAACCCCAAAAACCAAACCAGGATTGGAAAAATAAGCCAGAGTCCAATTTTTTTYCCACTAGTTAAACTAGAAATCACAATATGGAAAGTCATAACATACGTACTGTTGGTTTTTGAAGGCAGAGGATTGGATTCATTTTCTATCCAGAAAGATTACAATCCAGGCAAAGAGCCAGCACTGGATGCTGGGATGGTTTGGGGAGAGATTAAAGTGCAGCAGAGCTGCCCTGACTGAAAACCCTCTCAGAACATCCCTACTCCTTGCATTTCTGYATGCAAAGCCCTAAAATTCTTATTCCCTGGTGCTGCATCCTCTCCTGTCTGCCAGAGAGGGATCTGCCAGAGCTTCAGGCAGTGGAAATACTCTGCAGAGTTCAGGGGAAGGTGTCAGAGCACAGGAACAAGGCAGGGGCTGCAGACACAAAATCTGTGCAGCACCAAAACTCCCACCAGCTCCCGAACTCGATCCTTGGGCGGCTCAGGAGAAGAATTCCCAGCTCTGCCCTGGATTTCTTGGCCCACAGAGCACCAGACAGACAGCTCAGCCTCCCCTGYAGGGGATTTGGGATTTTGGTGCCCTGCCTGCACTTCCAAGGAGAGCAAAGCACAACCCTCCTGAGCCAGGTGAAGA
This sequence comes from Mixornis gularis, assembly GCA_003546035.1. NCBI lineage: Eukaryota > Metazoa > Chordata > Aves > Passeriformes > Timaliidae > Mixornis > Mixornis gularis. The sequence goes on along the minus strand of QVAJ01000981.1, from coordinate 10,919 downwards.
ATGCAAGTCAGGGAATCACGGCGTGGTTTGGGTTGGAAGGGACCTTACAGCTCATCCCATTCCACCCCCTGCCWTGGGATATATTTCAGGATCTTTAATTACTTTCCACTAGACCAGGYTGCTCCATGTCCCATCCTACTTTTCCTCCATAAAATGAGGAAAATAATCTCTTTTCCCTGTGAATCTGCACCTGGCAGCYGTGGCTGTGTGAGGGACACCCTCTCCTCCTCAGCACAGTCAGGGTTTTGCAATTTGGCAGCAAATGCGCTGAATCTTTCTGGAGAATTTCTTCCTGATTAAAACCAAAAGAATTTGTTTTCTTCACARAAAATGTTGTTACAAAAGAAAAACTGAGTGGGAGGTCGATTATCAGGGAAAGGTTCTGTCCCCAGAGGGTGCTGGGCACTGCCCAGGCTCCCCAGGGAATGGTGACATTCCCAAGGCTGCCAGAGCTCCAGGAGTGTTTGGACAGCCAGGGATGCCCAGGGTGGGATTTTTGGGGTGTCTGTGCAGGGCCAGGAGCTGCATTGGATGATCCCTGTGGGTCCCTTCCAGCTCAGGATATTCTCTAATTCTATGATTAATCAGTACTTTAATGAGGATAAAAAAGTAACTAAATGTGATGTTGTTCTGTTAATTTGGACTCATTACTGCAAACCAATTTTACCAAGTTTCATCCCAGCCCAACACCGAATTCCCATAAGAATTTACCATTTTATCCCATCCCTACCCCGTGGCCTGCCATAAATCAAGGACCTGGGAGGTGTTTGTTGTCAATAAGGTGATTATCATTAGCCTGTTCCAGCAGCCACTGTAACTCTGACTTTGCATTCACGGGGAGCACACACCGAGGCATTTATATTACTGCAGATGTTATCAGAGCACAGACCTTGGGAAAAAAAAATGATTCAGGAATTTATTCTAAAGCCTGCTCTGCCTTCCAAGCCAGAGCAAACAGAGGACAACCATCTGCAGCTGATTTCAATGACCCTGTAAAATAATTCTTCAATTTAAGCCGTTTATTTTCTGGTATTTATGATGCTCTCTTAGCAACTTCGAATTTAATTTGTTTTTCCCCGCACACACTGTCATCTGCTGTTTGGTACACATTCATTTTTCCCTGTGACTAAACTGAGACCAAATTAACATAAACGTTAGCAGGGATGACTTTGGTTTCTGGAACACTTCATCATTCAAACCCGTCCTTGTGTCTCACGGCACGGAGCCCGTCCCCTCMCGGCTGCCCTCAGCACCAAACGGGTTCATTCTGCCTTAATTTATCCCAATTGAAGACAGTTTCCATCCAGGGTTACCTCCCACACAGGCTGCAAGTTTAAAAAGCAGGACAGATTTCAAGCTTCAATTATTTTGGTGGCTCCTGTCATGAGAGGATCGGGGAATTCTCAGAATGGTTTGGGTTGGGAGGGGATATAAATCCCATCCAGTTCCAACCCTGCCATGGGCAGGGGGCACTTTCCACTATCCCAGGCTGCTCCAAAGCYCATCCAAACTGGCCTTGGACAATTCCAGGGATGGGGCAGTCACAACCTCTCTCATCAAAACCCTTTTCCTGAAAAAGGATCTGGATTTCCTGCCCTCTGCATTTGTGAGCTCCCAGCACAAAGAAGCTCTGAGACCTGAGAATATGAAGCTCAAAGTTTTGGTACCTGTAGTGAAATGAAAACTTTTCTGAGGTGCTCGTGACTGCAAAGATGAAACAGCTCCAAAGGAGCTTTGATGAGCTTCATCAGTAGGTTAATAATGTTTCCTGACATAACTGTTGTGTAGTCACGTTATTCCCAAAATGCAGCTACCAATTAAAGACTATCCAGAAATTAGTTTGTTTTATACCAGAAGCAAACTAATTATGGTCCTTAATGCAGCTTGGGAAAGAGATTACTTTGAAAAATGTGAAATAATAAGTTTGTTGTGTTCTCCTTCTTTGTCCTTCTCTGACCTCCCCAAAAACTTGCCAAGAGTCTCGAAATGCTGAGCACGGAATTAACTGAACCAAAAATAAACTGTTGTAGGATTACATTGAACAGCCCCAGTTTCCAGCAGCATCTCCTTAGAAGTAACCCCTGACTATYACAGTACTTTGTAGTAGCTTGGAAATCCAAAATTATAACCCTGACTTTCAAAGGAACTGTGTGACAACTTCAAATAGCTGGGAAATGAGGGCAAAGCAGCTCTCCAGGATGGATTTCTCCAGGAAAGGTGGCAAAGGTTTCAAACATCCATGTCTTAACACTTCCCAGCACAGCTCTCAAGGTTTCATGCTTGGTTGACTCTCCAACCAAAGAAAACATTTATCCACAAGAGCCCAAATTTTGAGCATGAGGGCACTTCCAGCCCTTGGCCTTTTCCACGTGGTCCCAGTGCCAGGAGCAACAAAACTCTGCCACCCACAGCTCCACACAAGTGATGTAGGGAAATTGAGATGGGATATTGGGACTTGGGAATTCTTGGATATGAGGGGAGTGAGGCCCTGGAATAGAATTCCCAGAGCAGCTGTGGCTGCCCCAGGATCCCTGGAAGTGTCCAAGGCCAGGTTGGACACTGGGGCTTGGAGCAGCCTGGGACAGTGGGAGGTGTCCCTGCCATGGCAGGGGTGGCACTGGGTGGGATTTAGGATCCCTTTAACCCAAACTGTTCTGGGGTTCAATGATAAATGAGKGTGACACTCTGTGACCTCTGCTCAATTCCTCTCCCAGCCAGGAATTCCTTCCCAATCTCCCACCCAAATCTCCCCTTTTCCAGCTCAAAGCCATTCCCTGTGTCCTGTCCCTCCATCCCTTGTCCCCAGTCCCTCTCCAGCTCTCCTGGAGCCCCTTYAGGCCCTGCMAGGGGCTCTGAGCTCTCCCTGGAGCTTCTCCTCTCCAGGTGAACATTCCCAGCACTCCCAGTCTGGCTCCAGAGGAGCTCCAGCCCTTGGAGCAGCTCCGTGGCCTCTCTGTACTTGCTCCAACAGCTTCACATCTTTTTTTTTACCAGCTGCTTTCTGAAGGAAAAAGCACCAGGAGCTCTCCTTCACAAGGCACCGGTGGCTGTGCCAAGCAGAAAAATCACATCCATGTAGAACATCCTGCGTGGAGGCCKCAAACACTCCCAGAAAAGTTAAACAAAACTCCCCTATCTCTGAGCAATTCCCATTTGGATCCCTCACACACAGCGTAACTCAGACTCAGCTCCAACCATGAACTCCTCAGGAATGTTCAGTATAATCTTTTTCAGCCTGTAAATGTTAAAAAAAAAAAAAATAAAAGGCAATGCATAGGAAAGCAGAGGAAATATTTCCTCTGTTTTGCTCTGCTCCCTGCTGTTCTCTGGAGCCCCGTGGGGCTTTATGTGAGTTAAATCTTAATATTSTCCAGAAGATCTGAGGGGGGCTTTTAGGAAAGGGATGGGCTGGCTGCAATTCCCTGCCCAGCAAGGGGGAACTGACCAGAGGGCTGAGCACACATCCTCTGAACAAACCCATTCCAGGCCTCTGAGAAGGGCAGGAAGGGTGTGGATCGGCCTAAAAGGGAATTCCTGCAYGAACCAGACTTTTTCTAATCCCACGAAAAATGAGCAGACACGACCCCAAAACTGCTGGCAGAATTAATTACCTGCCAAATGTGTTTCACATGCTCCCAAAACTGAGCCCCCCCCAAGTCTCAGCAGCTCAATGCACCCCCAGAAAACTGCTTTTTATTTCTGTTAGGAACCGAGCATTTAACCCCAGGAGGCCAAACATTCCAAGACATTCCAAGTGCTTTCCAAAGGCACAATTTCCATAATTGCCCAGCTCCAGCACTACCAYAAACCAGGACATGTTCTCAGAAACCCTGCCTGGCAGGCTCACTAATTTTATTAATGGTTATTTAACTCCCAACTGTTCTTCCTTCGTCATTTACTCCCCAGGCTGTGTTGTCTGAAAATGAAGGGGAATTCTCTGATGCAGGAGTTTCCCAGGCCTGAATTCCCAGGATTTGGGGGAAAAGGTGTAGAAGGTTATAGAGGGTGAACTGCAATGAAGAGAGCACAGCCCRTGGCTGGTATTTGGAGGCAAAGAGCAGAGATTTTGGCAGTGGGGAAATCAGGCAGCTTCCTCAGGTCAGGAGATTATTCCCTGGAAAAACAGGGTCTGGAGCAAGCCCTGCAGAAGGATCAGCCCTGTGATCTCTGGTGCAGTGACTGAGCACCAGAGCAGTGACAAAAGGTGGCTCTTAAACCCCTGAAATATGGGACCCTAAGCCCACAGCTTCCAAAGTTATGGAATCTTTATTTTTATAGGATTTCTGGTCACCATAATGAGTCACAGAATCAAGAGGATGGAAAAGACCTCCAAGATCACCAAGTCCAACTGCAGTGTGGACATTCTGATTTGGCCAAGGAGTGAAAACTCCTCACAGTTMAAGTCCAGGGAGGAGCAGGGCACTGTAAAGATTTCCTGAAAAGAGGCACTTTGCTGGGGTGGGAATTCCAACTGCTCGGCATCTATGGAAACTGAGCTCTAAATAGATCATCTTCCAGCACAGGGATTCAGCCACAGCTGACTACAAAAGGAAAAGCAGCTCTTGAAGTTCTGCTTCAAGCGTGGTGTTCTAAGGACGAGCTCAACTCRTTCTTCTACCAGTATGTGGATCAGACCAACTTCCACGAAGGAATTGGCAGGAAATGGGAATGATTTGGGCAGGCAGCCTCACAGGGCACTGAACAGCCACCGTGGCATGAGGGGCAGACTCTGAACTAACCCAGGGAGGAATCTGCAACCCTCGGCCTCCAGCAGGAACCAACTTCCCAGAATAGAGCAAAGCAGGAATTCCAGAGTTGTTAAAAACACTGGCCAGGTTGGACAGAGCTTGGAACAACCTGGGGTAGGTAAGGGAAGGTGTCCCTGCCCATGGCAGGGGTGGAATTGGTGGAGCTTTAAGATCCCTTCCAACCCAAACCATTCCAYSATTCCCTTTKGCCAGGCACCGTCCTCTGGCAACGCTGCTGTGTGAGAGGAGATGACCAAGAAGCAGACTGGGAGCTGCAGGATAAAATTCCTGCTCCAGGAAAAAATTCCTGCTGGCCTCAGCCCCAAAAGCTCCCTGAAGGCATTACCAAGGCACTGCTCTGCACTCAGCAGTGACTGATGCCACTCGTTACAGGTCTCAGCGAGAGAACCACAGCTCTGATTTATAGAATGAGACTCAAGGCAGAAAAACCCCCGAGGTGGCATCAGACAAATTGAAGAAATCAACATAAGCAGAAGAAAAGCGACCAGGAACAAATGGTTAATGGCCAGAAGGCAGCATGTAATAGTGGCTCCAATTAAATATTCATTTTTCTCCCTTCACTCTGAGCGAGTGCAGCTCTCAGGCACTTTGGGGAAACAGCACAGATTTGAAAAAGCATGAACAGGATAAATTACTTCAGTTTATTTCTCCTGCTTCAATTTGCAGGCCCAGTGTCCAAAAGGACTGGAGGCCAGGAGAATCCTCTTGGAGTCTGCTGTGAATGAATGGCCGGGAAGCTGATGACTAATTCCCAACCTCTTTCTCCTACTCCACCCAAAACATTTTGCAATATATAATAAAATGAGCACATTCAAGGGGTTTTTGTAACTCACAAAGACAAAAATCTTGTTACTGGGTGGCCTTTTTTAACAACTTTCAATCACAAAATGTTCCTCCAATTGCAACAAYAAATCCATATCCCAAACTTCCAACCATTAGTGCAGCCATCAATCATGTTCACCACTAAACCATGTTCTCAAGTGCCACATCCACAGGTTCTTTGAGCATTTCTAGGGATGGGGACTCCACCARTGCCCTGGGCAGCCTCTGTACCTGCACAGAAAACAGGCAGGAGTTTACACAGTRGCTTTTTTGACGTGGCAGCAGCAGGCAGTGCCAGATCACAGCAGTGAACAGCAGCCCTGAGTGTTCTCTGTGGCCCCACTTGCACAGACTTGCAGGCTCCTGCTTCCGTAAAAGCAAAGGAAATGCTCTGCAAACAGCTCAGCGTGGGTGGTTCTCCATAAATTCATCATCTTTGATACTTCCCCGAAATGATCAGGAGCTGCTGTTGTAAAAGGTGTGCGGCTGCTGAATGGGAAATCCAACGTGGTTTCAGCTGCACAAACACTGATTAGATAAATATCTTTCAAAACCATGCACAAGTCATTTCTAGTTGGAGGGATGGAGCAATTAAGCTGCTCCAAGGCAAGTCTATCCCAGTGGATATGCCTGAAGCCTGCCAGCTTCCTGGACTTGCACTCCCACGGCACGTGATCCAAACTGCAGAGGATTTTATTGCTCTCAACTCCAGCCAAACTCCAAATCCCATGGCTGGAAGGTTACACAAGAACTGTGCAGCTTTAATCCCTGCTCATGGGAAACTGTCTGAAAGTCTGAGCCCACAGAGGAACGTGGTTCTCCACAGAACTTGTGTGAGTGGTTCTGGACAGAGGGTGTCACAAGGTGGGCATCCCTTTGGGGACACTGGATGCAGCCACCCCACTTTCTCCCACCACAGGAGCATCACTGCCCAACAACCCATAAAATTAGAAAATACTAAATTAGAATCATACTCAGAGCAGGTGAAGATTTACTCCAGCAAATTGGGCTGTAAATGGGAATTCTGTCCCAAAACACAGACACAGGGACACTCCCTCTACACTCCATCACAGTGAATGCACACGTSTGTAAGCCTGGTGTATCATAAAGATCTTTCTTTGTGTGAACAGGCTGCACGAGCAATTTACAGGGCTTTAACACTAAGTGAACACTAAGGACACAGAGGACATAGGCGCCGTTTTCATTCATCACCAGAGCTTCCCTTAGAAAAAAAATTGGTATGGGAGGCAGAAGTCACTCCAATTCCAAGGATGAAGGCGTCAGCTCCATGGTGTGACCCYGGCGCTGCTCGTACAAGCCTCGCACAAATCAGGTCACGGCACTGACATCCGGGAGCAGCTSTCTCGGAGGAAGCAGCAACTCAGAACTCCCCCTCACACCTCCCTGAGACACCACTGAGCAAACAGCAGCCACACCCAGCGGCGGCACCTCGGGCAGGTGACACCCCGAACGTGCCACCGTTACCTGCAGAGACGAGGGGTCGAGCCCGAAGCTGAACTTGTCCCAGAGCCTGGTGCTGCCGGGGGCTTTGGCGAGCCCCACCACGGCGTTATGGGCGGAGATGCTGATGCTGCTCTCGGGGGACACCAGCGCGGCTGCGGGGGGGAACAGCAGGAACAGGGCGTAGGCGGCGGTGTCGGTGCAGAAGCGGAGGCTGTAGTGGTGGGTGCCCACATCCCCCTGGAGGCTCTGGGGCTGGATGCCGGGCACCAGCAGGAGCAGGGTGAGGGAAGCCTCGTCCTGCCGGGCACGGAAGGGAGGGCATGTGGCCGTGTCGCTGGGGTGGCCCTCGGAGGCCTGCGGTGGAGTGTCCCCGGTGGGCATGGCTGGCTCGGGGCTGGCGATGGGGGAAGCGGCACTGGAGCGGGGCAGAGATGGGGTCGGGGACTCGGTGGGTGGTTCAGCGGGGGAATCAGTAGCGGGCTCGGTGAAGGGTTCAGAGGGGGCGTCAGTGGTTGCACCAGCACGGGGTTCAGAGGTTGGATCAGTGGCAGGTTCAGCGGGGGGTTCAGCAGGGGAGCCAGCAAAGGGTTCAGAGGTTGGATCAATGGGGGCTTCACCCGCGGGTTCAGTGAGGGGTTCAGCGGGTGGATCACAGAGTGGTTCTACGGGCAGCTCAGCGGGTGCTTCAGCGAGGGGCTGGGCAGATGGAGCAGCGGGAGGATCACAAAGTGCCTGAGCAGAGGGTTCGGCCAGTGCATCACCGGGCTCCCCGCCGCCACACGTGCTCCGGGCCGCGCCGCCAGGGCCGAGTTCCGGGGGTGGAGCCGCTCCGCCGCCCTCCTCCGCCGGCCCTGCCTCCGCCGGCCCCTCGGCAGTGAGCTCGGCCCCCTCCAGCCGCTCCCCGCCCGGGCCCGGCGGCGGCACCACGGGCAGCGTCACCTGCAGCTGCCGCTGGGCCCGGCTGAAGGCGGCTCGCCCGCCGCTCTCGTCCACGTCGTAGGGGAGGAGGAGCCGCAGGCGGTAGGCGGGACGCTGCGAGTCCAGCCGCAGCTCCCGCCCGCGGATCTCCAGCTCCGCCTGCTCGGCAGAGCGCAGCAGCGGCAGCTCCACCGTCACCACCAGCTCCCGCGGCACCGGGCTGGGCGCCGAGTCGCGGCAGTGCCGGTAGTCCTGCAGGTCCACGTAGGAGCGGTGGCGGATGCTCCAGCGCGGCGTGGTGGGGCCGGGGGGCGGCGGAGGCGCGGCGGGCGAGGAGCCGCCGGCGGCGGGCGGCGGGGCAGCGGCGGGCGGGAAGGGGAAGGGCGGCAGCGGGGACTCTCCGTCGTCGGGCGGCTTTGGGGCGCCGCCGGGCAGCGGGGAGCGGATGACGGGCGCCTGTGGGACGCCCTTGTAGGAGACTCCTCTTAGGACGGTGGCGTTGTTGCGGTCCAGCCGCACCCCGCATCGGCTCTCCACGGCTTCCAGCGCCGTGTCGCAGAGCAGGCGGCGGAAGCGGGCGCTGCGGGCGGCCAGGCGCAGGGCGGCGGGGTGGAACACCACGTCGTACAGGAGGCGGCGGCGGCCGGCGGGCCGCAGCTCCTCGCGGCCCGGGGCCAGGCTGTAGGGCAGCTCCCAGCGCTGCCCGCCGCGCTCGGCGTGGGCCCGCGGTTCCCCCATCAGCGCGTTGCTGCAGACATTGATGTAGCAGCGGCGGGAGCCCTCCTGGCTCGTCCGCAGCACGAAGCCCGGTGTGGGGTGCACGAAGCGCACTTCCATGCCGCGCTCCCGCTCCAGCGCCGCCACCTCCTCCTCGTACAGCCGGCGCTGCTCGGGGTCGGTCAGCTCGGCCGCGAACTCTGCGAACAGCTCGCGGAACCGCTCGTCGCGGAAGGCGCGCCGGAGCCGCTCCGCTTCCTCGGCGCTGAGGTCCAGGTCGTGCAGCCGCTCCGCGCCCGCCATGGCACCGGCACGGCTCGGCCCGGCCGGGAGCGCTGCTGTGGGGACGCCAAACAAGATGGCGGGCGTTGCTGTGGTGACGGTAAACAAGATGGCGGCGGCGCGGTTACTATGGAGACGGCAAACAACATGGCGGGCTGTCCCTCAGGGCCGAGGCCTCCATCATGGCCTCGCCTTTTCCCTCCCCTCAGTGGCTTCCTGGCATCAGCGGGGTGGGTTTTCCGCTGTCATCTCCTCATTCCTCTCAAAAGTTTTTGTTCCTTCCCCATCCCACAGCTCGGAGCGCCACAGATCCCCTCACAGAACCCTTTTAAATCCTCAGCAGTCCAAGAGCCAGCTTCCATCCCAGCCCTGCTGTTCCCTCAGAGCCCGTATCCCTCTGTCCCTCCTCATTCCTGCCCTGGCCATGCCAGCACAGCGGGCAGGGCTGTGAAACAGCTCCTGTGTGGAGACTCCTCTCTGTTGCACACCTGGTGTGGGCACTTTGGGGTAGCCCTACTCTGCTCTCCATGTCCACAAGCATCTGGAGCAGGTTTGGGCTTAGTTTCACTCTTTCCCGCTTTCCTCTGTTAAGATTTCCTCTTCCCAGCCTTCTCCAGAAATTCTGAAGCATCATGTCCTTGCTTTTAGCACTCCTTGTCCTGTCTGCGTAACACCATCTTCCAACAGGTGCTGCCATTATAAAAAACCTCACAGATCTTTCCTGGGAATTTCCCAAAGAAAAATCCTATCCCCATTTCCAGATTCCATTGCAGATAACGAGCTGTCCAAGTTCTCCTTTAATTCTTTTTTTTTAAAGATGCTCCTTTCCTGTTTGATACAGCTGGTTCCTCCACTCGCCTTTTTTTATGCTTTGCTAATTATTTTTTCACTCTTGTCTTTACAATTTATCTAAACTGACACCAGTGTCTTTTCCTGTAAAAGTCTATTTGGGTACAAAACAAATCRGTTTTGACTTTGACATTTATTATAAAAAGTCCAGAATACATCATGAAACTAAGGCATGTAAAAAATAGGAGCTGCAGCTGGCTTCACATGGGTTCACTGCTGTTCTTCAGTGCCACAGAAATTCAGAGTCCTTGAAGCTTGCTGAAAATACCAAAGAAAAACAGTATTTAGAAGGTTTATTTTAGAAATACTTCACAATGCTATTCCATTTCTTTATCTAGGGAAGGCTTGATCGTGTTTTCAACAATTTAAAGAATAAAGTATCTCATGGTGTGGTATTTTTTATAGTCAAGTAGAAGTTAACTGGGCTGACCCATTATTAATTTCCTCAGAAGGCCTCTCCAACAAGAAGATAAATTTATGCTTTCCTTAATGAGTTATACTATCATTTAAACAGGTGAATTTTCATCCATTTTAAGCCCTTTGATACATTTTAATACTTTTTTGGTGTTGCAGCTGACTTTTTTCCAGTCAGTGGAATGAATAAGTGCAGATTTAAAAATACGTGAAATCAAAGCCTGAAAGTGGCTTCTGGGCTTGATGATTATCACAAAATGAAGCAAAAATTGTTCCTAAATTTAATTAATTTATGTAAAAACCATCATCCCCTGAAACAAATCTGCTTCCCAATTAGGTCTGTATCATTGAAAATCAGGCAGTGCAGTCATCTCTCCTTTTACTTTTGGATTGTGCTTCCCATCATTGATATTTGTAATTTCTAAATTTATTGCTTTAGTTCTGGSCATTTGAATTTGTTACACTGCCTAAGTCTGATAAGCTGCTGGAACATTCAAATATTACCAATTTTCTGTGCTTTTTCTCCTGATAATCAGAAGCTCAGCACACCACAAAAAAATCCATTTACCTGTCTTCAACTGTCTTGTTGGAGGGGTAGAACACCTTGAAGGAAAATCCACTTCTGGGAAATGAACCCTGTGGAAAAAAAGGGGGGGGAAAAAAACCACATTTGTGTGAGGAAAA
>QVAJ01000980.1:18958-31891 GCA_003546035.1 Mixornis gularis | reverse complement strand
ATGGTGGGAATGTTGGGAATGGAGAGAATGGTGGGAATGTTGGGGCTGGTGGGAATGTTTGGTTTGGAGTGTTGGGAATGTTGGGTTTGGAATGTTGGGGATTTTGGGAATGGTGGGTTTGAAGTGTTGGGGATTTTGGGAATGGTGGGAATGGTGGGTCTGGAATGGTGGGAATGTTGAGTTTGGAATTCTGGGGATATTGGGAATGTTGGGGAATGTTGGGAATGTTGAGTTTGGAGTGTTGGGAATGGTGGGGAATGTCAGGTTTGGAATCTTGGGAATCTTGGGAATCTTGGGGATGTTGGGAATGGAATATTGGGAATGTTTGGCTTGGAATGGTGGGAAAGGTGGGAATGTTGGGTGTGGAATGTTGGGAATGTTGGGTTTGGAGTGCTGGAAATGTTGGGAATGTTGGGAATGGAATGTTGCAAATGGTGGGAATGGTGGGAATCTTGGGGATGTTGGGTTTGGAGCGTTGGGGAATGTTGGGAATGTTGGGTTTGGAATGGTGGGGAGTGTTGGGAATGTTGGAGTCTTTGGGATGTTGGGAATGGTGGGAATCTTGAGAATGTTGGGAATCTTGGGGGTGTTGGGAATGTTGAGTTTGGAATGGTGGGAATGTTGGGAATGGTGGGAATGGTGGGAATGGAGAGAATGGTGGGAATGTTGGAGATGTTTGGAATGGTGGGTTTGGAGTGTTGGGAAAGTTGGGAATGTCAGGTTTGGAATGTTGGGAATGTTGGGAAGGTTGGGGATGGTGGGGATGGAGGGAATGATGGGAATCTTGAGAATCTTGGGGATGTTGGGAATGTTGGGTTTGGAGAGCTGGAAGTGTTGGGAATATTTGGTTTGGAATGGTGGGAATCTTGGGAATGTTGAGGATGTTAGGTTGGGAATCTTGGGAATAGTGAGAATCTTGGGAATTTTGGGAATCTTGGGGATGTTGAGTTTGGAGTGTTGGGAATGTTTGGAATATTGGGTTTGGAATGGTGGGAATGTTGGGAATGGAGAGAATGGTGGGAATGTTGGGGCTGGTGGGAATGTTTGGTTTGGAGTGTTGGGAATGTTGGGTTTGGAATGTCGGGGATTTTGGGAATGTTGGGAATGTTGGGTTTGGGAATGGTGGGGATTTTGGGAATGGTGGGTTTGAAGTGTTGGGGATTTTGGGAATGGTGGGAATGGTGGGTTGGGAATGCTGGGAATGTTGAGTTTGGAATTCTGGGGATATTGGGAATGGTGGGGAATGTTGGGTGTGGAATGTTGGGAATGGTGGGAATGGTGGGAACATTGGGGATGGTGGGAATGTTGGGGATGTTGGGAATGGAATATTGGGAATGTTTGGCTTGGAATGGTGGGAAAGGTGGGAATGTTGGGTGTGGAATGTTGGGAATGTTGGGGATGTTGGGTTTGGAAAGGTGGGAATGTTGGGAATGTTGGGTTTGGAATGTTGGGAATGTTGGGAATCTTAGGGACGTTGGGAATGGTGGGTTTGGAGTGTGGGAATGGTGGGAATGGTGGGAATGTTGGAGATGTTGGGAATGTTGGGTTTGGAATGTTGGGAATGTTGCGGATGTTGGGTTTGGAGCGTTGGGAATGGTGGGAATGTTTGGTTTGGAGTGCTGGGAATGTTGGGAATGTTTGGGTGGGAATGGTGGGAATGTTGGGAATGTTGGGAATGTTGGGATGTTGGGTTTAGAAAGGTGGGACAGTTGGGAATGGTGGGAATGTTGGGAATGGAGAGGATGGTGGGAATGTTGGGGATGTTGGGAATGTTGAGTTTGGAGTGTTGGGAATGGTGGGAAATGTTTGGAATGGTGGGGATGGTGGGAATGTTGGGTTTGGAATGTTGGGAATGTGGGAAATGTTGGGAATCTTGGGGATGGTGGGAATGTTGGGAATGTTGGGAATGGAATGTTGCAAATGGTGGGAATGGTGGGAATCTTGGGAATCTTGGGGATGTTGGGTTTGGAATGGTGGGAATCTTAGGGATGGTGGGAATGGTGGGAATGGTGGGAATGTTGGGAATGTTGGGTTGGGAATGGTGGGGATGGTGGGAATGTTGGGTTTGAAGTGTTCGGGATTTTGGGAATGCTGGGAATGGTGGGAATGTTGGGTTTGGAATGTTGGGTTTGGAATGCTGGGAATGTTGGGGAATGTTGGGTTTGAAGTGTTGGAGATTTTGGGAATGGTGGGAATGGTGGGTTTGGAATGCTGGGTTTGGAATGGTGGGAATGTTGGATTTGAAGTGTTGGGGATTTTGGGAATGTTGGTTTGGAACGTTGGGAATGGTGGGAATCTTGGGAATGTTGGACATGAAACGTTGGATGGGGAATGTTGGCATTGGAATGTTGGGTTGGGAATGGTGGGAATGTTGGGAATGTCGGGTTGGGAATGGTGGGAGTGTTGGGGAATGTTGGAATCTTTGGGATACTGGGGATGTTGGGAGTATTGGGAATGTTGGGAATGGTGGGAATCTTGGGAATGTTGGACATGAAACGTTGGATGGGGAATGTTGGCATTGGAATGTTGGGTTGGGAATGGTGGGAATGGTGGGAATCTTGGAGATGTTGGGAATGTTGGGGATGTTGGGTTTGGAGCGTTGGGAATAGTGGGAATGTTGGGTTTGGAATGTTGGGAATGTTGACAATTTCAGGAATGGAGGGGATGTTGGGTCGAGAATGTTGGCAATTCCGGGACGGTTGGGTCGGGAACGGTGGGAATGTTCAGGTTGGATCGTTGGGAATGTCGGGATTGGAGAGTTGGGTCGGGAATGTTGGGTCAGGAATGTTGGGTCAGGAAAGTTGGGAATGTTGTTTCTGGAACGTCGGCGCTACCGGGATGGAGGAGAACGCAAAGCCCAGGAAATCCAGGATGGGAATTCCCAATTTTTCCCAGGATTCCCGCCCTGTGTCCCGGGATAACAATTCCCATTTTTTCCCAGGATTCCCGCCCATTTCCTGGGGTAACAATTCCCATTTTTTCCCATTTTTTTCCCAGGATTCCTGACCTGTGTCCTGGGATAACAATTCCCATTTTTTCCCGTTTTTCCCAGGGTTCCTGACGTGTGTCCTGGCTGACTCCTGGGATAACAATTCCCACCTTTTCCCATTTTTCCCAGGTTTCCTGACCTGTGTCCTGGCCTATTCCCGAGATAACAATTCCCTGTTTTTCCCAGGATTCCTGACGTGTGTCCTGCCCAATCCCTGGGCTGAGAATTCCCAACTTTTCCGGGGATTACTGACGTGTTGTCCTGGGACAACAATTCCCAACTTTTCCCAGGAATCCTGACCTGTGTCCTGCCCAATTCCTGGGAGAACAATTTGCATTTTTTCCCAGGATTCCCAACCAATTCCTGGGATAACAATTCCCACCTTTTCCCAGCATTCCTGTTGTGTGTCCTGCCCAATTCCTGGGCTGAGAATTCCCGTTTTTCCCCAGAATTCCCGCCCCGTGTCCTGACCAATTCCTGACCAGAGGATTCCCAACTTTTCCCAGCATTCCCGCCCAATTCCTGGGCTGGGAATTCCCACCTTTCCCCAGGATTCCTGACCTGTGTCCTGGGATGACAATTCCCATTTTTTCCCATTTTTTCCCCAGGATTCCTGACGTGTTGTCTGGCGGATTCCCGGGATAACAATTCCCAGTTTTTCCCAGGATTCCTGACCCGTGTCCTGCCCAATTCCTGGGCTGAGATTTCCCAGCTTTTCCCAGGATTCCTGCCCAATTCCTGGGATGACAATTCCCGTTTTTTCCCGTTTTTCCCCAGGATTCCTGACCTGTGTCCCGGGCTGAGAATTCCCGTTTTTTCCCGTTTTTCCCAGGGTTCCTGACCTGTGTCCTGGCGGATTCGTGGCTGTGGGACGTTCCCGGGAGTTTTCCCTGGGCCGCTCTCCTGGGGCGGCTCCGGCGCCATTTCCATCTCCTGCTGGAATCCTGCCGCCTCGGGATCCCCAAAAACCATCCCGGGATCCTCCAAAGGGCCCTGGAGCTGCTCCGGGCACGGCCACAGGAGGTGGGGATTCCCAAAAAAATCCTGGGAATTCCGGGGGTTTTCCAGGGGTTTCCAAAGTCTTTGGGTGTTCTCATGGATTTGAAGCCTCAGGAGGTGCCAAAATCCCAAAAATCCAGGGCATGGAATGTTCCTCCAATCCCACAAGTCCTTGGTGGAATCCTTGGATGTTCCCAGGGATTGGAAGCCTCAGGAGGTGCCAAAATTCCCAAAAAAATCCTGGGAATTCCGGGGGTTTTCCAGGGTTTCCAAAGTCTTTGGTGGTCATGGGGGTTTGAAGATTCAGGAGGCGCCAAAATCCCAAAAACTGCCCTTGGAATTCGGGGATTTTCCAGGATTTCCAAGTCCTTGGATGTTCCTTGGATGAAGCCCCAGGAGGTGCCAAAATCCCCAAAAAATCCTGGGAATGGGGGATCCCAAATCCGTGAAAGTTCCCATGGATCTGGAGCCTCAGGAGGTGCCAAAATCCCCCAAAAATTCCTGGGATTGGGTGATTTTTTCCAGGTTTTCCAAAGTGTTTGAATGTTCTCATGGATTTGAGGCTTCAGGAGGTGCCAAAATCCCAAAAAAATTCTTGGGAATTCGGGGATTTTCCAGGATTTCCAAATCCTTGGTTGAATCCTTGGATATTCCCGGGGATTTGAAACCTCAGGAGGTGCCAAAATTCCCCAAAAAATCCTGGGAATGGGGAAAATTTTCCTGGATTTCCAAGTCCTTGGATGTTCTCATGGATTCGAAGCCTCAGGAGGTGCCAAAATTCCCAAAAAAAACTGGGAATTCTGGGGGTTTTCCAGGGTTTTCAAAGTCTTTGGGTGGTCATGGGGGTTTGAAGCCTCAGGAGGTGCCAAATTTCCCCCCAAAATTCTGGGAATTTTGGGATTTTTCCAGGGATCCCAAATCTTTGGTTGAATCCTTGGATATTCCCGGGGATTTGAAACCTCAGGAGGTGCCAAAATCCCCCAAAAAATCCTGGGAATGGGGAAAAATTTCCTGGATTTCCAAGTCCTTGGATGTTCTCATGGATTTGAAGCCTCAGGAGGTGCCAAAATCCCCAAAAATTTTTGGGAATGGGGGGTTTTCCAATCCCACAAGTCCTTGGTGGAATCCTTGGATGTTCCCAGGGATTTGAAGCCTCAGGAGTTGCCACAATCCCCAAAAAATCCTGGGAATTCCGGGGGTTTTCCAGGGTTTCCAAAGTCTTTGGGTGTTCATGGGGGTTTGAGGATTCAGGAGGTGCCAAAATTCCAAAAAATATTTTGGGAATGGGGAATTTTCCAGGATTTTCAAGTCCTTGGATGTTCCCTTGGATTCGAAGCCTCAGGAGGTGCCAAAATCCCGGAAAAATTCTTGGGAATGGGGGATTTTCCAATCCCACAAATCCTTGGTGGAATCCTTGGATGTTCCCAGGGATTCGAAGCCTCAGGAGGTGCCAAAATTCCCAAAAAAATCCTGGGAATTCCGGGGGTTTTCCGGCGTTTCCAAAGTCTTTGGGTGTTCTCCGCAGTTTGAGGCCTCAGGAGGTGCCAAAATCCCCCCAAAAAATCCTGGGAATTTGGGATTTTCCAGGGTTTCCAAAGTTTTTGGATGTTCTTGGGAGTTTGAAGCCTCAGGAGGTGCCAAAATTCCCCAAAAAAATCCTGGGAATGAGAGATCCCAAATTCTTGAATGTTCACAAAGATTTTAAGCTTTAGGAGGTGCCAAAATCCCCAAAAAATCCTGGGAATTTGGGATTTTCCAATCCCACAAATCCTTGGTGGAATCCTTGGGTGTTCCCAGGGATTTGAAGCCTCTGGAGGTGCCAAAATCCCCCAAAAAATCCTGAGAATTTGGGATTTTCCAGGGTTTCCAAAGTCTTTGGGTGTTCTTGGGGGGTTTGAAGATTCAGGAAATGCAGCAATCCCAAAAAAAAATCCTGGGAATGTTGGATTTTCCAATCCCACAAATCCTTGGTGGAATCCTTGGATGTTCCCAGGGATTGGAAGCCTCAGGAGGTGCCAAAATTCCCAAAAAAAATCCTGGGAATTCCGGGGGTTTTCCAGGGTTTCCAAAGTCTTTGGGTGGTCATGGGGGTTTGAAGATTCAGGAGGTGCCAAATTCCCCCCAAAAATTCTGGGAATTTTGGGATTTTTCCAGGGATCCCAAATCTTTGGTTGAATCCTTGGATATTCTTGAGAATGTGAACCCCCAGGAGATGCCACAATCCCAAAAAAATCCTGGGAATGGGGAAAATTTTCCAGGATTTCCAAATCCTTGGATGTTCTCATGGATTCAAAGCCTCAGGAGGTGCCAAAATCCCGAAAAATCCTGGGAACGAGGGAATTTTTTCCCTGCCCCGGGAATTTTTCCCTCCCAGGAGAATTTTTCCCCTTGTGAATTTTTCCCTTTCCCAGAATTTTTTCCCTCCCTTGGGAATTTTTCCCTCCCTTGGGAATTTTTCCCTCCTCTGGGAATTTTTTTTCCCTCCCAGGAAAATTTTTTCCCTCCCAGGGGAATTTTTCCCTTTCCCAGAATTTTTTCCCTCCTGGGAATTTTTTCCCTCTCAGGGAATTTTTCCATCCCTCAGGAATTTCTCCCTACCTCAGGAATTTTTCCATTGCATGGGAATTTTTCCATCCTTTGGGAATTTTTCCCTCCTTTGGGAATTTTTCCCTCCCCTGGGAATTTTTTCCCTCCCTCAGGAATTTTTTCCCTCCGTCGGGAATTTTTTCCCTTTCCCAGGAATGTTTTCCATCCCCCAGGAATTTTTTTCCCTCCCTGGAGAATTTTTCCATCCCAGGAGAATTTTTCCCTCCTTTGGGAATTTTTCGCTCCGCCGGGAATTTTTCCATTCCATGAGATTTTTTCATTTTTCCCTCCCTGGGGAATTTTTTCCCTCCCTCAGGAACTTTTCCCGGCCTCGAGAATTTTTCCCTCCCCCAGAAATTTCTCCATCCCTTGGGAATTTTTCCATTTCATGGGAATTTTTCCATCCTTTGGGAATTTTTTCCCTCCCTCGGGAATTTTTTCCCTCCCTCGGGAATTTTTTCCCTCCCTCGGGAATTTTTCCCTTTCCCAGGAATTTTTTTCCCTCCCTCAGGAATTTTTTTCCCTTTTCCAGGGGAATTTTTTCCTCCCAGGAGAATTTTTCCATTCCCCCAGAAATTTCTCCATTCCTCGGGAATTTTTCCATTTCATGGGAATTTTTCCCTCCCTCAGGAATTTTTTCCCTCCCTCAGGAATTTTTCCCCTCCCTCGGGAATTTTTCCCTCCCCCGGGAATTTCTCCCTTTCCCAGGAATTTTTCCCTTTTCCAGGGGAATTTTTTCCCTCCTTTGAGAATTTTTCCCCTCATGGGAATTTTTCCCTTTCCCAGAATTTTTTCCCTCCCTCAGGAATTTTTCCCTCCCTGGGGAATTTTTTCCCTCCCTTGGGAACTTTTCCCTGCCTCGAGAATTTTTCCCTCCCCCAGAAATTTCTCCATCCCTTGGGAATTTTTCCATTTCATGGGAATTTTTCCATTTCATGGGAATTTTTCCCTCCCTCAGGAATTTTTCCCTCCCTTGGGAATTGTTTCCCTCCCTCGGGAATTTTTTCCCTCCCCCGGGAATTTTTCCCTTTCCCAGGAATTTTTTCCCTCCCTTGGGAATTTTTTCCCTCCCTTGAGAATTTTTCCCTCCCTTGGGAATTTTTCCATTCCATGAGAATTTTTTCATTTTTCCCTCCCCCGGGAATTTCTCCCTTTCCCAGGAATTTTTCCCTTTTCCAGGGGAATTTTTTCCCTCCCTCTGGAATTTTTCCCATCTCTGGGCTCGGACCTGGTTGGGAATTTTGTTTTCCAGGCGATTTTGGTGGCGGGGCCGGGCGAGGCCGCGGGGCCGCCGCCGGATTTGGGAATTTTGACGCTCCGGGTGAGCGACGCCGAGTCCGCCCTGAGCCAACTGCAGCAGCTCTGCGGGATCCAGGTGGGGGAGAAAATATCCCGGGATTCCCGGAATTCCCGGAATTCCCAGGGGGTTTTTGGGAATGAGGGGTTTGGGGTTCATCATGGAGCTGATTTGATCCAAAATTCCTGGAATTCCCGGAATTCTGGGAGATTCCTGTGGGATTTTTGGGAATGAGGAGTTTGGGGTTCATCCCAAACCCAACTCGATCCAGAATTCCTGGAATTCCCAGAATTCTGGGAGATTCCAATGGGATTTTCCGTGGAATTTTGGGACATTCCAATGAGATTTTTGGGAATGAGGAGTTTGGGGTTCATTGTGAACCTGATTCGATCCAAAATTCCTGGAATTCCTGGAATTCCCAGAGGGGTTTGTTGGGAATGAGGAGTTCAGAGTTCATCACGAATCTGGCTCGATGCAAATTCCTGGAATTTCTGGAATTCTGGGAGATTCCGATGGGATTTTTGGGAATGAGGAGTTTGGGGTTCATCCCAAACCCAGCATCATCCAAATTCCTGGAATTCCTGGAATTCTGAGGGGGTTTTTTGGGAATGAGGGGTTTGGGGTTCATCATGGAGCTGACTTGATCCAAAATTCCTGGAATTCCCAGAATTCTGGGAGATTCCAATGGAGTTTTCCATGGAATTCCCAGAGATTCCTGTGGGATTTTGGGGAATAAGGAGTTTGGAGTTCAGCCCAAATCTCAGAGGATGAGGAATTCCTGGAATTTCCTGGAGAGGGACAGGATTTTCCATGGAATTCTGGGATTTTTGGGAATGAGGAGTTCAGGGTTCATCATGAATCTGGCTCGATCCAGAATTCCTGGAATTCCCGGAATTCCCAGGGGTTTTTTTGGGAATGAGGGGTTTGGGGTTCATCATGGAGCTGATTTGATCCAAAATTCCTGGAATTCCCGGAATTCTGGGAGATTTCTGTGGGATTTTGGGGAATGAGGAGTTGGGGGTTCACGGCAAATATGATTTGATGCGAATTCCTGGAATTCCCAGAATTCCCGGGGGTTTTTTTGGGAATGAGGGGTTTGGGGTTCATCTCAAACCTAAAGTCATCCAGAATTCCTGGAATTCCGGGAATTCTGACAGGATTTTTGGGAATGAGGAGTTGGGAGTTCAGCCCAAATCTGACAGGATCCGGAATTCCCGGAATTTCCTGGAGAGGGATGGGATTTCCCATGGAATTCTGGGAGATTCCGATGGGATTTTGGGGAATGAGGAGTTGGGGGTTCATGGCAAATCTCATTCAATGTGAATTCCTGGAATTCCCGGAATTCCTGCGGGGTTTTTTGGGAATGAGGAGCTGAGGGTTCATCACGAACCTGATTCGATGCAAATTCCTGGAATTCCGGGAGACTCCAATGGGATTTTTGGGAATGAGGACTTTGGGGTTCATCCCAAACCTGAGGTCATCCAGAATTCCTGGAATTTCCGGAATTCTGGGAGATTCCGATGGGATTTTTGGGGAATGAGGAGTTGGGGGTTCATCCCAAACCCAACGCGATCCAGAATTCCTGGAATTCCTGGAATTCTGGGAGATTCCAATGGGGTTTTCCATGGAATTCCCAGAGATTCCTGTGGGATTTTTGGGAATGAGGAGGTTGGAGTTCATGGCAAATCTGGCAGGATCCGGAATTCCCGGAATTTCCTGGAGAGGGACGGGATTTTCCATGGAATTCTGGGATTTTTGGGAATGAGGAGTTCGGGGCTCATCGCGAATCTGGCTCGATGCAAATTCCTGGAATTCCTGGAATTCCGGGAGATTCCAAGGGGGTTTTTCCATGGAATTCTGGGAGATTCCGATGGGATTTTTGGGAATGAGGAGTTCAGGATCCCGAACCTGAGGTCATCCAGAATTCCTGGAATTCTGGGAATTCTGACAGGATTTTTTGGGAATGAGGAGCTTGGAATTCATCCCAAACCCAACTCGATCCAGAATTCCCGGAATTCCTGGAATTCTGGGAGATTCCAATGGGATTTTCCATGGAATTCTGACGGAATTTTCCATGGAGTTCTAGGATGATTTTCCATGGAATTCTGTGCCATCCTGCTGGGATTTTCCATGGAATTCTGGGAGATCCTGGTGGGATTTTCCATGGAATTCTGACAGAATTTTCCATGGGATCCCGGGATGATTTTCCATGGAATTCCAACAGGATTCTCCATGGAATTCTGGGAATTCCTGGTGGGATTTTTTTCATGGAATTCCATGAGATCCCAGCAGGATTTTCTGTGGAATTCTGGGAGGATTTTTCCGTTGAATTCTGAGAGATTTCAGCAGGATTTTCCATGGATTTCTGACAGAATTTTCCATGGAATTCTGGGATGATTTTCCGTGGAATTCCCGGGATTTTCCCTGGAATTCCGGGATGATTTTCCATGGAATTCCAACACATTTTTTCATGGAGTTCTGGGAGGGTTTTGCATGGAATTCCAGGAGGATTTTCCATGGAATCCCAGGATGATTTTCCATGGAATCCCGGGAGAATTTTCCCTGGAATTCTGTGACATCCTGGTGGGATTTTCCATGGAATTCTGGGAGCTCCCAGCAGGATTTTCCATGGAATTCCCGGGAGAATTTTCCGTGGAATTCTGGGATGATTTTCCATGGAATTCCACTGCGATTTTCTATGGAATTCCTACACGATTTTCCATGGAATTCTGGGAGGATTTTCCATGGAATTCTGGGAGGATTTTCTGTGGAATTCCCGGGAATTTCCATAGAATTCTGAGAGGATTTTTAGTGGAATTTTGGGATGATTTTCTGTGGAACTCTGGGAGGATTTTCCGTGGAAATCTGGGAGGATTTTCCATGGAATTCCGGGATGATTTTCCATGGATTTCTGTGACATCCTGGTGGGATTTTCCATGGAATTCCGACAAAATTTTCCATGGAATTCCTGGGATGATTTTCCATGGAAATCCCAGGATGATTTTCCATGGAATTCTGGGATGATTTTTCATGGAATTCCGGGATAATCTTCCATGGAATTCCCGGGATTTTCCGCAGCTTCTGGGCCCGGAGGAGCCGCTGCCATTGCCGTGTTCCCCCGACGACGTCGGCCACGGATACGTCCAGATCCGGGTACGGAAAATCCCGGAATTCCGGGAGCTGGGAATCAGCCAGGAGGGGAAAAACAAATGGGGGAAATGGGGGGAAAAAAGAGGGAAAAAAAAAAAGGGAAAAAAAGAAAAGGAGGAAAAAAGAGAAGAGGATTAAGGGAAAAAAAAATCCAGAAAAAAATGGGGGGGGAAAAGGAAAAATGAGGAAAAAAAAATTTGAAAAATTGAGAAATTTGGGGGAAAAAAAAGAGGAAAAAACCCTGGGAAAAAATGGAGAAATGAGGGAAAAACGGGAGGAAAAAAAGGAAAAAAAAAAGAGGAAAAATGGGAGAAATGAGGGGAAAAGGAGAGGGGAAAAAAAGTGAAAAAATAGGAGGGAAAAGGAGGAAAAAAGAGGAGAAGATTAAGGAAAAAAGTCCAGAAAAAATGGGGAAAAAAAACTCGGAAAATGAGGAAAAAAACCCCAGAAAAATAGAGAAATTTGGGGGGGGGAAAGGGAAAAAAAGGAGGGAAAAAACCCGGGAAAAATGAGAGAAAAAAGGGAGAAATGAGACAAAAAATGAGGGGAAAAAGGAGAGGAAAAAAACGGGGGAAATGGGGGAAAAGGAGGAAAAATGGGGGAAATGAGGAAAAAAAGAAGAGGGAAAGAAAAAAGGAGGAAAAAAGAGGAGAAGATTAGGGAAAAGAAATCCAGAAAAAATGGGGGAAAATGAGGAAAAAATTGAGAAAAATTGAGAAATTTGAGGGGGGAAAAGGGAAAAAAAGGAGGGAAAAAAACCAGGGAAAAATGGAGACAGAAAAGGGAGAAACATGACAAAAATAGGGGGGGAAAGGAGGAAAGAAAATGGAGAAGAATAAGGGAAAAAATCCAGAAAAAATGGGGGGAAAAAAGGGAAAATGAGACAAAAAAACCCCCAGAAAAAATAGAGAAATTTGGGGGGGGAAAAGGGGAAAAATGGGGGAAAAAAAGGAGGAAAAAATGGGGAAAAGGAGGAAAAATGAAGGAAATGAGGGAAAAAAGAAGGGGGAAAAAACAGGGAAAAATGGGGAAAAAATAAGAGGGAAAAAAGGAAAAAATATCGGGGGAAAAGGAGGAAAAGGAAAGGAGAAGATTAAGGGAAAAAATCCAGAAAAAATAGAGAAATTTGGGGGGGGAAAGGGAAAAAACAGAGGGAAAAAAAGGAGGGGAAAAAAACAGGGAAAAGGGGGAAAAAGAAGGGGGAAAAAAGGAGGAAAAATCAGGGAAAAAAGAGAGAGATGAGGGAAAAAGGAGAGGAAAAAAACAGGGGAAAATGGGGGAAAAAAGGAGGAAAAATGGGGGAAATGAAGGAAAAAGAAGAGGGGAAAAAAAGGGAAAAATGGGGAAAAATAAGAGAAAAAAAAGGGAAAAAAATGGGGGGAAAGGGAGGAAAAGAAAAGGAGATGATTAAGGAAAAAATTCAGAAAAAATGGTGTAAAATGAGGGAAAAAACCCCAGAAAAAATAGGGAAATTTGGGGGGGAAAAAGGGAAAAAGGAGGAAAAGATCAGGGAAAAAAGGAGACAAAAATGAGGGGAAAAGGAGAGGAAAAAAAGGGGAAAAAAAAAAGAGGGAAAAAGGAGGGAAAATGGGAGAAATGAGGGAAAAAGGAGAGGGGAAAAAAAAAAGAAAAAAATAGGAGGGAAAAGGAGGAAAAAAGAGGAGAAGATTAAGGAAAAAAATCCAGAAAAAATGGGGAAAAAAACTCGGAAAATGAGGAATAGAACCCCAGAAAAATAGAGAAATTTGGGGGGAAAAAAGGGAAATAACGGGAAAAAAAGGAGGAAAAAATGGGGAAAAAAGGAGGAAAAATGGGGGAAATGAGGGAAAAAAGAAGGGGGAAAAAATAAGAGGAAAAATGGGGAAAAAATCGTGGGAAAGGGAGGGAAAAAAAAGGGGGAAAGGGAAGAAAA